>JAOTOM010003848.1:0-140000 GCA_034440615.1 Ashinkailepas kermadecensis
ATTACAAGGCTTCTTCAACTTTCGAACCGCAGAACGCCATTTCCTCCGCCGGTAACACTTCAGTAGGGCCTGACAACTTACATTATTCCTCTTTCGACATCTATCTCCCCACACCAAACAATGCATCATAGCGACATTTAATCTATTATCGGCAAATCACATCTTTCCTGAAACATGGAAAAGCTAACACCATTCCCATTCCAAACCCGGCAAAGATCATAACCCCAATAATTTTCCCGCCAATTGCTCTTTCCAGTTGTTTAGAAACTTCTTAAAAATAATGATTACTAAAAGACTAACCTGGTACCTGGACACATTCTTTTTATTTCCATTCCAATGTGGTTTTCGTCACGGACGCAGCCCAGTCGACCATCTCAATAGATTAGAGACAGACATCCGACTTAGTTACAAAAACACGAACACACTATGGCAGTATTTTTGTACATTACTGCTTATGATATGGTCTTCTAAACTCGCAATACTTTTCAAAATTGATCAACTCGGCTTCAAAGGACACTTAGCTCATTATTTAATAAGTTTTATATCTGCTAATAGCTCTTTCCAATTTCAGATGTCGATCATCAACCTCCACTCAGCATGTTATCAACAACGGATTGTCACAGGAGCTGCATATCACCAGCTTTTTAATTAAAATATCATTAATTACCTTTCGCTGACATGCCTGCAAATGTGCCATTTTTTATTTTCGGTGCCGATAGTGCAATTTGGCGCTCGGACAAAAACTACGAATATTGTTTGATTCGGTTTCAAAACGGCCTTGACAAAGTACATCAATAGTCCATCAAGTACGGTTTCGATTTTTCAGCCCCCAAATCTCCAACCATGATTTTTAGCAAATGCACTCCGTTAGGGACCAATGGTTTAAAGGATCATTTGCGGGATATTATATATTTATTATTATATCGGGCAACTTTTGAGCAGCTAGCTAAACATTACACGAAGATTTATCATGCCTTCCATTCCGTCGTTTCATTTTCCGCAATCCGTACTGTACGTACCTCGCAAGAAATCAACATGTTCAAACTTTAGTGGATTTATGAGCGATCATGAGTGGAACATATTGGTAATGTGAGGGTTTTCGGTCTCCCGTCCCTGCAGGCGGGCTTCACATTTCTGGGCGCGCGCGTGCGACATTCGCCGCAGTTGTACGTTTCTGCTGGAGCCATATGTTGAAGCGTCCCACCTTTGTTAATTGTACGTGTACCGCACGTCCTTCCTTCATTGATGTGTGGAGATGGCGAGTATTATGAATTGACGTAAGTAGCTAGAGATTTTTTAACTTGTTCTCAGTGTTAGGCATGCTAGACCAAGTTTGAATGGAAAATGTTCCTGAAAGTACTGAGGTAGGTAAGGTGTTTAGCAATCCTGAGGTCAGAACTACCTTCTCGTGACTTTGTTTGTGACGAACTTGAAATGATTATGCATATTACCAAATCAGCATAGTATGAGAGAAGGCCTAATAGGTGGTAATTTATTGTGAAATCATATAGGCCTATTTATTTTTACAAAGCTCAGGCATGGTCAGGAGAAGCTACATACCTTTTGACTTTTATAAGGTAAAGCTTTTAGTTTTTGAAGAACACATTTCATTTTTGAATGGCAGCCTTCTGAGTTTTGAGTTTTCCATTCCACTTGCTCACAAGCCACAGGCTTTCTGCATGCTCACAAGCTGCAGATTCTGCATGCTCACAAACTGCAGGCTTTTCATATGCTCACAAACTGCAGGCTTTCCGCATGTTCACAAACCGCAGGCTTTCAACATGCTCACATCCTGCAGGCCTTCCACATGCTCATATGCTGTAGACTTCTGCATGCTCACAATTGCAGGATTTCTGATTGCTCACAAACTGCAGTCTTTCCACATGCTCACAAACCGCAGGCTTTCCACATGCTCACAAACTGCATGCTTTCCACATGCTGACAAACTGCAGGCTTTCCAGATGATCACAAATTGCAGTCTTTCTGCATGCTCACAAATTCCAGTCTTTTCACATGCTCACAAACTGCAGGCTGTCCAACATGCTCACAACCTGCAGGCTTTCCACATGATCACATGCTGTATACTTCTACATCCTTACATTTGCACATTTTCTGATTGCTCACAGGACACAGGATTTCCACATGCTCACAATCTGCAGGCTTGCTGCATGCTCACAAAGATGCAAGGTTTCCGCATGCTTATATGCTACAGGCTTCTCCCATGCTTGCAAGCTGCTGCCTTTCTGTATGCTCACAATCTGCAGGCTTTCTGCTTATTGCAAACTGCAGGCTTTCCACATGCTCACATGCTGCAGACTTTCTGTATGCTTACAAGCTTCAGACTTGCTGCTTGCTCACAAGCTGCAGGCTCTGTATGCTTACAGGCTTCAGGCTTTCTGCTTTCCCACAAGCCTCAGGCATTCTGTTTGCCCACAAACTGCCCACAAACCTGATTAATTGGTGGAACTATAGCATCGAGTAAGAATGTTGGCAATTTACAGCAACAAATTGCAAATGCAATGCAATTTGGTCTCTAAAGTTACAATAGTACGACATCCCGGATATTTATAGGATAGTATGTATAGTATTTATATAGTATAATAGTACGACATCCCGGATATTTATAGGATAGAATGTGTAGTACTTATATAGTATAATAGTACGACATCCCGGACATCCCGGTGAGGACTAAATAAGATCAGGTTGCGTGTAACTTTCACAAATGTCCAATTTTAAAATCGCCTTGCATGCAAATCATTCATGCAAATTGGCCTCGTAAGTACGGCCACTACGGCCACAAGAAGTAGTGTATCGTATAGCAAAAGCTTGGTTCTACTTGGAACCAGGCGTCGAATTTTAGTTTTCCCGGTCAGTTAGTAGCTACACCGATTACATCACGATTTTAAGTAAATTTCCCTATGGCGGGTTAACGCTCTGAACCGGCCCAGAATGCTAAATGAGCGGCTCGGTCCGTAACGCCCTGCCCAAACCCAGATACACAGCTTCACCTTGGACAAAATGACATACCTTTTGTACATTCATGTAAAGTTCTTGGTGTAATCTTTGATCGTAGGCTTTCCATGCATCAACACATGAAACACATCCAGAACAAATGATTTTGCCGAATAAATTTATTTCGCTGCATTACTTCCACCACCTTAGGAGCCGATCGTCACACTCTTTTACAACTATATAAATCCTTAGTACTCCCTATCATTGAATATGGCTCAGTAGTTTATTCTGGTGCCAGCCCATTCTCCTTACACATTTTAGACACTATTCAAAATAAATTTATCCGTATCGCACATGGTGCAATGACCACTTCACCCATCATCTCTATAGAAGCCGAATCGCGAATTCCTCCTTTAGTTCTCCGCCGAATGCAGCACACACTTGGATACGCCTCAAAAAAGTTTCATGCAAACCACCCGACATACACGTCATTGCAAATTATCCCAAATTTACATCATCATTATTTAGGTCCAGCCGAAAAGCGAACTGGACTCACTATAGCTTCTCGGGTCAAAACATTCTCTGAACAACTTCACTTCACTATTCCACCCACTACTTTTTTGTCTCCACCAACTACACCACCGTGGCAGATAGCCGAAAGCCACATTCTATATCTCACCACCACTCCAAAATCACATGTTTGTCCAGAATATGTCAAGCAAAAATCCACCAGCTTCGGTCTCGATATCGCCATGTTCCCTTTATCTTTACTGACGGATCTAAGGATGCTAACACGACAGGAAACGCCATAGTTTCGGGTACACACACAACACAGCATCGCCTACCAAACGGAACTTCCATTTTCATCGCCGAATTACACGCCATTCTGATTGCCCTTCGTTATATTCGTGATTGTTTCCTTTGTCACCACATGCGCAGCGTTGTTATTTGTTCCGACTCAAAATCTGTTCTTTAATCACTTTCTTCACTTTTTTTTCACAACATTGCAATATTTCCATCCATGACACACTTCAAACACTTTACATGATGGGCGTGAAGGTCCGTTTCCTGCGGGTGCCCAGCCACTGCGGCATCCCAGGAAACGAAAGAGCTGACAAATTAGCAAAATAATCATTACAACTTCCAAACATGAAAGAAATTCCACCACATTTTCACGCCATTAAATCATCAATACAGCAGATAATTCGACATTTTTTTACACAAAAATGGACACAAAACTCAAACCATACACAATTACGACTTATCAAACCTACTGTTGAACCATGGGCATCATCTTTTCAAAAAACCGACACGAAGAAAAAGTCCTATCACGTTTACGCATCGGCCATACCATTCTTACCCATCGATTATTCAACACGACTTGACCTCGACCTTCATGCCCATCATGCAACAATCATATAACAGTTCCACATATATTACTACACTGCACACAATATCATGACCATATAAAACCACTGTTCGATTACTGCCACGCACACATTTCATTACTGCCCCTTTCACTCGATTACCGCCCCTTTCACTTTGCCCTCACTGTTGGGGAATGATCACCCTTTTCTTATCAAGTTACTTTTTATGTTTCTGCGAGAAATCAACTTGTTCCAGGTCTTATAAACTGACTTTCACGATCTGGCACTTTTTCCTTTTCATCAGCGGCACGGAATGGGCTGAGTAGGCCGAAGTGCCTAATTTAACAAATCAAATCCAAACTATGGGCGGCACGAAAATGAATTGGGTGTCATCGGAAAGCTCTCGACGAGTAGGGCCAGACGTCCCCGCCTCCCCCCCCTCCCCCCGCAACAAAAAAATCCCAAAAGTGACGTCACTAGGGTGTCTAGGTTTTCCGGACTTACATCATGTTTTTGACTCTGGGTGAGTTCATTTCGGGGGGATTTGAAGAAATTTATTGATTTGGAATCAGGAAAGGACCGCCAAATCGATCAGGGCCATAAAATTTGTGTGCACTCTAAAATCAAAACTTTATTTTATTGAAATTTCAACATTTTGAGTTTTCAAGTTCTCTTTAATTTAAATTTTTTAATGGGTAGAGCGGACAGAAAAACGTTGCACAAAGTCAACCTGCTCGCACCAAAAAAAATCTTACTTTAGCCAGAATCATCGATTTTAACTCTAATGGGCAAATATGCAAGTCTAATAAGTAATCAAAAACGGAAATATAAATTTATCTGGTGCATTTTGTTGCATCCATAAAGATAAGCAAACGCTAAAAGTTTCATTAAAGTATCTCTATCCGTTAAATCGCGACAACTGGTTGCACTTTTTTGGGAGGTGACCTAACTTGACCTTGACCTCGTTGACCTCAGATGACCTGACTTCAAAATTTTGGTGCAAAATGCCCAATTGATGTGGGGAAAAGGTATGCCAAAATTCGGCGTGCTGCCGCGCGCCGTTTTTTTTTTAACTATCCGCTGAAAACCTTAGGGGGGGGGGCGTTAACCTCCCCCCCCCCCACCTGAGACGGCGCGGGTTAATCTCAATTTCACTCAGAGGTCATCCAGATATCCACGCAGCGACTGATTAGAGGATCGCTGGGTCTGAGCTCACTCCCGACCAGAGGTTTACATCCTGGTGTCACGGGTCCATGGCACCATTTACCACGCGTATGCTCTTTGGCCAACACATTGCCAGCGCAAGGTGTTTAGTCACAACATCATTGATGATTTGCAGTTCAAACTGAGAACGTTCTAGCTTGCGATATATTTTCCTCACTCCCATGGTGTTTGACATTAATACTCATATGAAGTGCACTGAAAGTACTATGAATTATGTTCCGTTAACCAAGCACGGGTCGCTTTGAAGTTGCTGGTGGTAACAGCGAGCTTAAACCGCGACATTTTCGGGCTCCATCGGTGTCTTGTGCTCGTCATACCCAGGAAGCAAAAAGTGGTATTTGATTTCTGGTGGTTCGCAGACTTGAAGCCCCTTGACTTCTGGCGACGAGACCCGGCCCAGCGTGCCCGGGAGCGCCAAAGCCGATGGTTGTTTTCATCACCAATGTTTTCATGAATTACAAGCAAAACGAATGCACACGATATGAATTCTATTTTGAATGAATATACCAAAAGGTGTGCCAACACCTGGACGGAAATGCAACACTAGGTGCCCCAATCCTGGGCAGAAAGGGCACTAAGAGCAGTGGAATGAAAATATTAATAAAAGTAAACTAAAAACAGCTCTTCTTGAAGACAAACGTGGTAGTTATGTGATATTAACATGGAAACCCTGAGCACAAATCAGAAAAAGGCATGGGCTGGACTTTTCAAGCTTACCTGCCAACTTCTTCAACTACTATTCCTTTGGGACTTAAATATCAGCAAGCTATTTATTCACTAATTAAAATTACACCAATCGGCAGATACATCGGAATGTGCGAAGTACAAAAAACGAATCAGTACGACGTCATATAAGATTGGCCTCCGGATTGCACCACAAATGTCTGCGCAATTGCACTGCGCGCAATTGCACCAGAAATGTCATACCTCCGTCACATTTGTCTACTGTAACCTCAAATTTAGACTTTTGGCGCTGGAATTTCTGTAACTGGAATTTTTTTCGCTGGATGTTACGATTTTGGATGTTCTGACGAACGCCCATCACGATTTGTGACATTTAATGCGGGCTAGTGTGTATCGATACAAATCGACGCCCCTGCTTTGGGGAGAAAAACTAGAAACAAAAATTAAGCAATATATATTCTGAAAATTTTGTAAATTCGACAACCGAACCCAACTCACCCGAAACTAATGTCAGCTGCTTTTGAAGGAAAATTTCCGATTTTATTTTATTTTTGAAAATGATTGAACAATTTATCCAAGGTTAGCATCTAAACTAGCGTAACCTAGGCAAATAGGTATTGTTGTGCTTTTAGGTGGTAACAAGACAAGTTTTTACACACATTTGCCTCCATATAGCAAGCAAATGGGTTAGGTTTGGTTAAGTTAGGTTAGTTTAGGCTTTTCAAGTTCGAAAACTTAAAACAAAATTCCAAAAACGTTTCCCCCAAAATTGCAAATTATTTGGTAACTTTGCAGTCTAAGCCTGTTAGTCCTCGCTGGAGTGGTCCGCTTGTTGGGTGCCGGAGTGGTTTGTGTGTTAGGAGCTAGGGTGGTTTGTGCCGGTGTGGTCAGTGGAGTGAGTTGTTTTAGTGGAGCTAATCCGGGAATCATGTCAGTTTGAATAGAAGTAGAAGTGGTGTTGACGAGAGGGGTGGGTGGTGCAGTGCTGGCCGCCTGAGCGTAAGCTTTGGTCGAGGGGGAGGTGGCCTCCACAGATATCCGGACCTTGGGGTAGCAGAACGCGGTAGTGGCCTTGACAACGCACACTTCCTTCTCCTTGCGCCAAACTGGACATTGATTGGAAGTGTTGAGGTGATCGGGTGTGTTACAGCTTTGGGTGTGTTACAGCTGAGGCAATGGACAGGCTTGGAGCAGGTGGAATCAGGATGGGGTGGTTCTCCGCACTTGGGGCAGCGGGCTGGTTGGCGACAAATTTTACTGCAATGGCCGAAGCGCTGGCAATTAAAACAGCGGAGAGGATTTGGAATAAATACGCGGACTTGGTATCGGATATCGCCGGCGAGGAGGGTCTTGGGGAGAGTTGTAGAGTTGAATGTAAGGACAAGGAGGTTTCCATCGCGTTTCTGGCCGTCTTTATATATATATATATATATATATATATATATATATATATATATATATATATATACATATATATATATATATATATATATATATATATATATATATATATATATATATATATATATATATATATATATATATATATATATATATATATATATATATATATATATATCTATATATATATATATATCTATATATATATATATATATATATATATATATATATATATATATATATATATATATATATATATATATATATATATATATATATACATATATATATATATATATATATATATATATATATATATATATATATATATATATATATATATATATATATATATTTCACATCATGGGTAGTCCATACCAGAATCAAACGGAATTATGATTGAAAGGTTGGTATTCTCGTTGTATGTTGCATGACTTTCTCGGGAACCTCAACTGCATCGCATCACTGTGCACGAAGATTAGCTCGAAAGAAATTCACCGAAAAAGACACTACCCTTGGCTTCCACACTCGGTGAACAAACGATGGTCTCGCCTCGGTGAACATATATGGTCTAATCCGACTTAGTACGCTGCGGGGAAGGCAGCTGGATTTTCCAGATGCCATTCGCCACGATCCCAATCATTGCCACAGACTGGATAGCTTGCCCAACTGCACGGGTATATAACAGGTGGCCGACACAATGGGTCAACATTCATCATGAAGTGGTTCTGTGGTCTCCTCCTGGCTCTGCTGGTCGTCTCGCTGTTCTCGGCGTCCATCGCTGCACGTGAGTTGTCATCAGGACATTGCCAGGATTGAAGTTGTGAACTCAACTCAAATAGCTGGAAAGGGTGCGCAGGCCAATGTCATCCGTGTTCCTTTGTGTGCTTCCGAGGGGGCGGTCTCCCAAAGGTTGGCTTGGTCCTCCCAAAATTTCAACCTTTCGCATGGCACTCTGACTCTCCAATCGATTTTGAACCCGCTATTGCCTCACTGTATTCCACCCCCACGTACACACAAATCATGTTATAAATAAATAAATGACCCTAGCCCGTAGTATTGCATTCCGTAACCCTATTGCGGTAGTGCTCGCTTCTCGCACGCTTAGTCATGGATGCGCAGGACGGGGATGCTTCCGTCCTCCCCGCACCCTCCCCCCACCCTCTAAGATTTGGGAATCTATCTGGCTGATTTCAGTACTAAATATCTCAAGCGAATTCATTCTACTCCACTTTTGCGCCCGTAACTTTCAGAGGGTTGAAATGTCATACTTTTCCAATGGTGGGGTCCAGAGGCAATGGTTGTAGAACTTGAGATAAGCATATTTGAGTGTGTTTGTGCTTTGCTTCAGTAAAATTGTGCATACACGGGCATAAATAATTGTTATTGATCCGAAGCACCACTCGATGCCTATACATATGCATGTAAAATAGCCAATGGCGTAGGGATAATTCTAAGGAGAGGTGGGCATAACTTGTTCTTTAAGCCTGGTACTTCGCAATCAATGCCAAAATCACAATTATTGTGTCATTCTTTCTTCATGTCAATACATACTGAGAGGTGTATGACCAGAGGCGTCGCCAGAATATTATAATAGGGTGGATCATCAGAGGCCTGAAAGAGAAGACGACTTACTGTAATCATTGGTCATGGGGGAGATCTCCTGGCTCCGCAACTGCATGCGACGTATTATAGTCGTTTACCTGAATTCACTTCTCCCCGTCCTTATTCCACCATTGTTAATGTGTTGCATCGTCGCGCCATTGCTTGTAACGGTTTGAGTAGAGTCTGCTCTGAATAGCTCTAGTCGCCTACTAGATTATCCATGGTTACTATGCTGGCTCCGCCACTGCTCTTGGTGCATCATTAGGGTTTGTCCAGAATGCGTCCTTCCTGTCAACTTTTCGACGGACACTCAAGTGATACCGCTTTGTGAAAACCGGTCACATTTTGCACATGATTTCCTCCCCTTGATCCCCCCTGACACGATTAGACTCACCATGAACGCTTGGGTAGGTAAGGAAGGAAGCATAAACAGTTGAACGCTAAATTGTGGTCACCTGCACAGCAAAACAATCGAAATGTTCAGATTTGGCACGACGTTTAGAGCGAAAGTTAGGAACAGTTAACGAGCTTCAAGCACCCATCACAAACCGTTAGCGACCGACGTGCGAAAAAAAAACACACGGGGCGGAATCTACCCCCCCCCACCCCCTGTGTTGTGCATACAGAACAGTTCATTGCCGTCGCTGGTTGGTAGAGCAATGCGAACTGCGAGCTCTGTATACAACATCCAGAAGAAAACCTATCGTATATAAATTAATTAGTCAGCATAACATGCAATTCGTTTTACATTGATGAGCATACCGTTCAATAACACCCGGGAAATGTTAATTGATAACATGATAGCCAGGTTTTCGAATACTACGTCAAGAGAACACAACATGACAGTGATCAATGTTTTCCTCTTCAGCCTACCCGGGAGGCGGCGGCGGGGGCGGCGGTGGAGGCGGCGGTGGCGGCGGCGGTGGAGGCGGTGGTGGAGGAGGCGGAGGAGGCGGTGGTGGAGGAGGCGGAGGAGGCCATAGATATAACGGAGGAAGATAAATTGTTGCTGTGGCGAGGAGATCCCGAAGAAATACTACCAGCACCTCGGGTACCGGCTCAGACCACTTGGTGACAAAAGCACAACGACGGAATCTAGTCTTTGGTATTTAGTCTATTATTTAGACTAGTCTATTTAGTCTATTATTTAGACTTATTTAGTTTAGTCGTTGGTATTCTAGTCGTTGGTTAATATAAATACAGGGGTGTGCAAAGATAACAGGGTGTGCAAGCGTTTTGGAAACATCGGTAGCTGAGAAGCATCGCTAGCTGAGAAGCAGCATCGGAGACGCTGCTGTCGACCCAACGGCCATTCCTATCAAGTGACATAGCTTCGCGAATGGATCGGTTCAGCGTTACACCACCACTCAACATCAGCACCAACCATGCTGAACGTGCCGATCATTACCACAGATGATCCAAACATGATAACCGATGACTCGATCATGCAGTGTTTAGTCGCCGTCCTGGTTAGCACACGGTTACACCATATGGTTACCACCAGTGGCGTCGCCACGAAATTCTTCCAGAGGGGGCAATGTTGATAGGGGGCCTCCTGCTCCCCGAAAGGGGCCTCCAATGTGTTAGGGCCTCCTATTGCTTTTTAGGCTATTGGCATGGTTCCCGAATGGGAACATGATTTCATGTCGATGTCTTGTCCGTTCTTGGCATGGTGCATCATTTACGCAAAACGCAATAGCAAGAATCTTTTTTTTTCGCTGAGAATTGAGCCATACCAGGGTATAAATAAGCAAATACGTCAGTGCCAAAACAAACAAATATCTTTATGCTTTATGGACGAGAAGAATCTTTCCGCTGTCCTCTAGATTGTAGCGAGCTGGTGGGGCTCGTGCTGAGCATATCTTAAAGATATCTCTCATTGATCAACCCACTTCTATGTCCACCAAGTTTAACTGAATATAGCTAGGTTCATCACTACTGTTAGTCATTCCCACCAGCTTGATCTCATAAACAAGCCTAAACGATCATTTATCAGTCCAAGGACGACAATTTCGCGAAGGTGACAACGAGAAGTGGATTGAATTGGTTTTCTGATCGTCATCTTAGGGATTTATTTATTTTTTATGACATTTGGTGCTGGCTGCAAGGCACTTGGCACAGAAGCTAAAATAAAAAATCCTCCGCGAATACATTCACGGCAAGAACAAGCATTGAATAACAATGCATCAATGGCAATGCAACAATGGAACAATGACAATGCATAAATAATGCAAAACCTTCGAATTCCACGCCGTCACGCCCATGGTTATCGCTGTGCTGTACCGTTTTATAAATTATGTCGTTGAGAAGGTATTGAAGCTGGGAAGCTGTTATCATGCAGGCTGTAATCACAGAAGACAACTTTGTAGGAAGAAAATACCTTTTAAAGCATCATTCCTACCATTTCATATGGGGCATCGGTGTTGTTTTGTATGCTTGTGAGGGGGAATTTGCCCCCGCAATGCTGGCTTTGCTCCATGGGCGTAAGTTTCTGACAATTATTGGAGGACCACTGACGCACCTATATTTGCGTTAGGGGAAGGGGCAAACGTATTTGGAGGCGGCCCAACTACTCAATACAGTCTTCCGATTTCGACGACAATTTTGTCAAAGAGGAACTTTTTACGTAAAATAATTAGTGATCAACTGAATTATCCTGTGGAGGGGCCTAATCTACCACTATCGTTTCTGATTCGTCGGATTTCAACCCTAGCTCCCCCACCCTGTTCGAATGTATTATTTTGGTATCCCTTGATAAGTCACCTCGCACTGCTGAATTTACACCTAACCAAATCACTTTAATATGTAAAATTTCCGAATTTCAGACATTCCAGTTCATAGTGCCCGGTCGCCACGACGTCAACGTCAGTGCACGTGCATACCAATCTTGCGCATTCGGCGAATTCCCCACACTTCGTGAGATGCTACGGATTCTGCTGGGCCTCCTACGCTTTGCTAATTGCTGCCACATGATAGACTTGCGCCATATCTGACAAAATGCTTCGTATGGGCGTTCATTGCGAAAATTCGATTAATTAAATTCGATCATTAGTTTCCTACTTCAAATATTTTATGGTGAAGAAATGCGGATACCCGCTGAGCTTTGATGCACCTCATATCTTTGATTAAACATGTTTCCAGGTTGGCCACCGAACCGAGGCCCTGGCCTGAGTGTATTTCTTTGGATCCGTTTCGTATTTCTTCATCTACGGATGTGTCTTCGGGCTCCAATCCATTTTTGTTCGAAGCCCAACGCATTTTCGAAACCCCTGCTCGTTTGCAGGCCCTTGTGCGGTCGTATGGCCCCTGTACGCCTTGAGAGCTTCCGGTGTTTTTTTTTTTTTTTTTTTAAAGTTCCCGGTATATAGTTATGGCTACAACGCATGTTTTCGGGTCCTGTCACTTTTTGCGAGACTGCGCTTTGGAGGGCCAGTCGCATTTTCTGTCCCCGTTGTGCTCCTAGGGTCCCACTGTGTTGTTTGGGGCTCCTGACACACATTTGTGGGTCCCCAGTACGATTTTGTGGCTTCGGTGCGATTTTTCTGGGTCCTGGCGCGACTTATCGCGCACAGGCGAGTGGTTCCGGGACCCAACGCTAGATATCTGGGCTCAACGCGATTTGTGTGGATCTCTTCTGAATTTTCTTTAAATTCCGAATCCCGGCCTGATTTTTCGAGTCCCTTGCGTCATGTTTTTGTATCTCACCTCGATTTTCTTCGAGCTCCGGTATGTTTTTCGGTACCATACGCGATTTGTCAAGGTATCTGATGACATGTTCGGCGCTCCGGAACCATTGTCCTGACCCATACTTTTTTTAATCCCTCCTTATTTTGGAGGGCTCCGGCTTTATTTTTCGGATACCGATGCGACTTTGGGGGTAACACGGTGCCTAGGTGGGGCCCTAGACGCCAATTGTTGGCAGCCCCGACGTGAATTTTTTATGCCCAGACCAAATTTTGGGTACTACCGATGGGAATTGTGGGTCCGAGCGCGAAATTTGGTGGGACCGGTTCGAGTTTGCGGGGCGCGTTGTACTTAGCTGTGACCTCAACGCGATCTTGGCGGTTCCTGTTGCAGATGTTCGTGCCTCGGAGCGAGTTTTCCGGGGCCCGCCGTATTTACTTGGAGCCCCTACGCGAATTCTGGTGGACGTATGTGAATTTTCGTGGCCCCAGCGCGACTTTTGGGGGCCTCGGCTCGATTCTTGGGAGCATATCCCTCTTAGGAGGGAAGGGGTATTTGCCCCTTTGATGTTTCACTGCGGCCACCGAAGGACTTTTTTTTCAGCCGATGGCACCTTTCGGGGTATAAATGCCCTCCGGGTATTTTTTTCCGGACCTGTTCTGAATTTTCCGGTACTGGGGTCGATACGATCGGTTCTCGGTGTGAACTTTTGGACATCGAGTACTATTTTGTATAGGTCCTTATGTTATATTTTTGGGTCCTGGTACGATTCTTCGGTCTCCAGGTGCGATTTTTTTCGGTGCCCTGACACGTTTTTTTCCAGTGCCCAACGGGTCTTGGGAGGACTTTGACCCGATTTTTGGGGGCGCAGAGTGACATTCCGGTTGATAATTTATGTTTTGTGCAGCTGCAACCTTTGGGGTCCGGGCGCAACCTTTTTGGTCCCTAGTGACATTTTCAAGGGCTGCGATGCGACTTTTTTTAAGTCCAATGTAATCTTTTGTGTCCCGACTACATTTGCTTGGATCCCTAGCGCGAGTTTTAGCGACCTCGACACTTTGTGGCTGTCCAATACGTTTTGGATGCTTTTGGTGTCATTGTTCGGGCCCCAGAGTGATTATCCATGTCCGGATTGCTTTTCGTTGCCCCGGCTTCATTTGTGTCCCAATGATACTGTTGGGGAACGGTACGACCTATCGTGCCCCTAGCGTGATTTTCATGGTCCGGGCGCGAATTTTTGGTACCCCTAGGCTCAGCGTGATTTTCAAGGGCCGCGGCCGGATCTTTTTGGACCCATATCGTGATTTTCAAGTACCCCGGCACGACTCCTGCCATTTCAGGGGCTTCTTGCAAATTATAGACCTCCTCTCGCGTCTTAGGGGTCTTGTCTCAATTCCTGGAGCCTCTTTACCGGTTTTGGACGTCTTCTCGTGCGTTCTACCCTCCTCCATATTCAATGGTCCTCCTCTCCCGTTTTGGAGGTCCTCCTTCCGCATCATGAGGCCCCTTTAACATGGCATGGGGCTTCCTTTCATGTTCCAGGAGCATCCTCTGCGAAATTAGGGGCCTCCTGCCACGCCTCGTGGGTCTCCTCCTTTGTCCTAGCAAAGCTTACCCGTCTTGAGAGGATCTTCAATTTTGGAAACCTCGCCTCCTTCCATTCCTGCTACCTACCACTCCCACCTTAACCACTTCTCTCATTTCCTGGGAATTCCTTCCGGTCGTCGGGGCCTCATTCGGTCCTGGAGACCTCCTACTCCATCTCGAGGGACTCCTCTCGAGTCCGGCAGGGGCCTCCTTTTCTCTTCTTGAGCCTTTTTTTCAAATTAGGGGCATTCTCTCACGTCTTCGGGGCCTCCTGTTCTGCGTTTTGATTCTATCTTTGCCCATTTTAAGGGTGTCCTCTTATCTCCTGGTGGGCTCCTGTTCTCCTTCAGGTGCCTCCTCTTCCAAATTACAAGCAACCTTTCCTATCTCAGTTACCTTGTCATTTCCTGGGGACCTTCTTACCCGTCTTGAAGCCTTTTTTTCTCGCCTCGGAGCCATCCCTCTTATCTAATTGCTTTTCTCACCTATTTTAGGGGCTTCCTCGTTCATCATACGGTCTTATTTCCAATCTTATATCGTTCTCTTCCGAATTAGGTGCTTCCTGCCACTTTTCTGGATCATCATTTTCTATCTTGGTGGAACCTTACCCGTTTTTGGGACTGCTTTTGCGTCTCCGAAACCTTATCTCATATCCACTGGCTTTCTCGTCCGTCGTTGGGCCTCCTCTTATTTTCTGAGGTCTACTTTCCCGTATTGGGCCTCCTTTGCAATCATGGGGCCTGCTTTGCAATCCTGAGGGTCTCCTTTGCAATCCTGGAGGGCCTCCTTTGCAATCCTGTGGGCCTCCTTCGCAATCCTGAGGGCCTCCTTTGCAATCCAATGCAAATGCAATGCAATGCAATGCAATGCAATGCAAAAAAAATATATATATATATATATATATATATATATCAATTCATACCTAATCGTGTCACACCTTTTCACTCCCTCCTTGCAGTCGTACACTTTTGGGGGTCTGTTATTTTTGGTATCACTATCTATCTACCGCCAGAATATGATCCCTGGATCTATTGGAAGAGAGTATGATGATCTGGAGCCACTGCGATGGTTTTATGATGGTTTCTCGTTGCCGTAACGCATACATGATACAACCTTGTCTTTTACTTGCTGCCGTCATGCACTTTTTGGCATCCCCATGTGGAAATACCGCCATAAAATTGTTCTTGGATCTATTGGAAGAGGCCCTGGTAATCTGGAGCCACTGCGATTGTTTCATGGTGGTTTCACGCTGCCCTAATGTATACATAATATGCTATAACTTTCTGTTTTACTTTCTGTCATCATACACTCTTTGGTATCCCCATGTGGAAATGCCGTCAGAATATGATCCCTGGATCTATTGGAAGAGGTCTTGATGATCTGGAGGCACTTCGATTGTTGCATGGTGGTTTCACGCTGTCCTAACATAATGTGGTATAACTTTCTATTTTACTTGCTGCCTACTATCTATCCATGCTTCCACTGCAATAACTATCTAGCTCCCACCTTCAGCCCACCCGGGAGGCGGCGGCGGCGGCGGCGGTGGTGGAGGTGGAGGTGTCGGTGGAGGAGGCGGAGGCGGAGGCGGAGCAGGATGCAATTGGTGGTGTTGTCCTTACAAATAAGTCACGGCTGTGACGATGGCATCAGAAGAAAAATCGCACGCGTTTCGTGCACTGGCTCCGACCAGTTTATGACAAAACCACGACGACGGAAACAAGCCGTTGGCAGTTCATTGTTAACGTAAATACATTGATGCGTTTAGACAAAGCCTATTGGGAGTATCGGTAACTGAGAGACGACACCAACGTCAGGGAGGCTGCTGACGACCCACCGGCGAGTCACATCAAATGGCATCGCTTCGCGAATCGATCGGTTCATCGCTCCACCAACACCGAACCTCAGCACCAACCATGCTGGATAATCCGATCTTTACTACGGATGATCAAGCCATGGTCGCCGATGACTCAACCAAGGAGCACTGGTCGATGTCTTGATTAACACACGGTTGCCAAAGGGCTACTATGCGGTTACCGCACCATGGCTACCGCGCCATGGTTACCACACCATGGTTACCACATCATGGTTACTACACCATGGTTACCACATCATGGTTATCACACCATGGTTACCACACCATGGTTACCATACCATGGTTACCACGCCATGGTTACCACATCATGGTTACCACACCATGGTTACCGCATCATGGTTACCGCGCCATGGTTACCACACCATGGTTACCAGACAATGGTAACCACACCAATGTTCCCACAACAGGCAGGTCACAACTAGGGTCGCGGCACTCCATATAAGATCAGAGTGTCTTCACCCACGAGCAGAGGCCAAGCAAGCTGCACGCTCACCAACTATAGTGTGCAGCGCGATTACCATGTGAGGGACAGCTCAGGCAGCAATTTTCAAAAGTAGAATAAAGCATTCCAGACACGTAACCAAAGACGTCACCTACCAATTATGCCGAATCATGACAACTCGCTCCT
Organism: Ashinkailepas kermadecensis; assembly: GCA_034440615.1. Lineage (NCBI taxonomy): Eukaryota > Metazoa > Arthropoda > Thecostraca > Neolepadidae > Ashinkailepas > Ashinkailepas kermadecensis. Next base: position 17,007 of record JAOTOM010003848.1, read on the forward strand.
TTTTATCGAACCTTGAATCTAATCATCGCTTTTGAACTAGTGAAGGGCCAGACACGTACAGGGTGAAAGTTTTTGTCAGGTAGCATGCATGCTGTGCTAACACGAAGGAAATATGTACAATTAATTGCGTTTGGTAGTTTCCGCTATATATATTGTTTTACTTCCCGAATCTGCCAGGTTATGTGTAACTGCTTGCAATTAATCACGGCATTTTCCGTTTGTACCACAAAAACAAGATAGTGCTGGGTACGATGCTGTACCCCATCTTGCATGTCCACCACTTATACTTACATATATCTGAAAAGCCTGGAGGCCTTGCACACTTAGGTTCCTGTAGAGGTTCCAGCGCATTGATTAAAACTTGGAGAGATTGCTACTTGTCAGTGATTGTACAGCACAGACAATTCGAAGGACTTCAAAGACAAAAGGCGGGGACAGGCTGGCCTTGAAGCTGGCATACAGTATGACTGACGACAGGCGAAGAAGGTTCCTGGTTGTAAAACAAGTTCAGCGTAACATGTTCAGGTGGGGATACCGGGATGCAAGCTTGCCGCCCCGGTAGCTCAGTTGGCTGGAGCGCTGGCCTGCACTGGTCTCCCCTGTCCTGGCAAGACAGGGTTCAAATCGCTTCTCGCGCCCGAATTTAGCCTCAGGCTGGGAGGGTCAGCTTTGGAAACCTGCCCGATAAGGCCGGGGACGAGCCACTAAGGCGGCCGTGTAGGTGCATTGACGGCACGTTAAACTATCGGTCAAACTTATGTCTTTGAACTGGAATTCATAGAACGGTTGGTAGGGCCAGGGTTCACTCAACAAGCCTTGCCTAGCAATAGAGCCCTTGATCATAAAGCCACCCAAGCAAGAATTTGGACTATTTTTTACATGACGTTAACCCCGTCTCTCCGATCAGCTCCTCACACCCTGTCTCGGGGGGGGGGATGGAAAAACACCCCCTCTATCTTCCAAATTATCACACATGGAAATGCATTGCTATCAGGTTCCATATTGCCAGAGCCTACTGATGATGAGCCTACCAGAGCCTACAAAATGTACAACACACTTTTCACATCAATCTCGAACTCTTTCAATCGGACAATACCGAGCACTACAATGCTTCTTTTCAACTTTTAACATCCACATTTAAATCTCTACCGGTCCTCAAAATCCAAAATCTCACCATTACAGACCCACAAGCCATGGTAAATTTCATAGCTGATACCGTAGCCCATAATAGCTCCGATGTGAATTACCAACCTAATTTCCTACCAGATGCGCAACACACTTTTCACACCCATATCGAACTCTTCCAATCCGACAATACCGAGGATTACAATGCTTTTTTCAACTTTTCAAACTGCAGAATGACATTTCCTCCGCCGGTAACACTTCAGTAGGGACTGACAAATTACATTATTCCTTCTTTTGATATTTATCTCTCCACACCAAACAATGCATCATAGCGACAGTTAATTCATTATCGGCAAATCACATCTTTCCTGAAACATGGAAAAAACCTACCATCATTCCCATTCAAAAACCCGGCAACGATCACAGTAACCCCAATAATTTTCCGCCAATTGCTCTTTCCAGTTCCTTGGGGAAACTTCTTAAAATCATGATTAGTAACAGACTAACCTGGCACCTGCACACAAATTCTTTTTTATTTCCATTCCAAGGTCGTATTCGTCACGGACGCAGCCCAGTCGACCATCTCATTAGATTTGAGACAGACATCCGACTTAGTTACAAAAAACACGAACACACTATGGCAGTGTTTTTGGACATTAGCAATGCTTATGATATGGTCTTCAAACTCGCAATACTTTTCAAAATTGATCAACTCGGTTTCAAAGGACACTTAGCTCATTATTTCATAGGTTTTATATCTGCTAGTCGCTCTTTCCACCTCAGATGTCGATCATCAACCTCCACTCAGCATGTTATGAAAAACGGATTGCCACAGGGGAGCTGCATATCACCAGCTTTATTTAATATCATCATTAATGACCTTTTCGCTGATATGCCTGCAAATGTATTATTTTCTCTTTTCGCTGACGATAGTGCAATTTGGTGCTCGGACAAAAACTACGAATATTGTTTGATTCGGCTTCAAAACGCCCTTGACAAAGTACATCAATAGTCCATCAAGTACGGTCTCAATTTTTCGCTCCCCAAATCTGCAACCATGATTTTTAGCAAATGCACTCCGTTAGGGACCGATGGTTTGAAGGATCATTTGCTGGATATTATATATTTATTATTATATCGGGCAACTTCTTGAGCAGCTAGCTGAACATTACACGAAGATTTATCATGCCTTCCATTCCGTGTTTCATTTTCCGCAATCCGTACTGTACATACCTCGCATGAAATCAACAAGTTCAAACTTTAGTGGATTTATGAGCGATCGTGAGTGGAATATATTGGTAATGTGAGGGTTTTCGTCTGCCCGTCCCTGCAGGCGGGCTTCTACATTTCTGGCGAGCGTGCGACATTCGCTGCAGTTGTACGTTTCTGCTCGAGCCATATGTTGAAGCGTCCCACCTTTGTTAATTGTACGTGTACCGCACGTCCTTCCTTCATCGATGTGTGGAGATTGCGAGTATTATGAATTGACGTAAGTAGCCAGAGGATTTTTTAACTTGTTCTCAGTGTTAGGCATGCTATACCAAGTTTGAATGGAAAATGTTCCTGGAAAAGACTGAGGTAGGTAAGGTGTGTAGCAATCCTGAGGTCAGAACTACCTTCACGTGACTTTGTTTGTGACGAACCTGAAATGACCATGCATATTACCAAATCAGCATAGTATGAGAGAAGGCCTAATAGGTGTTAATTTATTGTGAAATCATATAGGCCTATTTATTTTTACAAAGCTCAGGCATGGTCAGGAGAAACTACGTACCTTTTGACTTTTATAAGGTAAAGCTTTTAATTTTTGAAGAACACATTTCATTTTTGAATGGCAGCCTTCTGAGTTTTGAGTTTTCCATTCCACTTGCTCACAAGCCACAGGCTTTCTGCATGCTCATAAGCTGCAGTCACGGCATGCTCACAAGCTGCAGACTCTGCATGCTCACAAACTGCAGGCTTTTCAAATGCTCACAAACTGCAGGCTTTCCGCATGTTCACAAACCGCAGGCTTTTAACATGCTCACACCCTGCAGGCCTTCCACATGCTCATATGCTGCAGACTTCTGCATGCTTACAATTGCAGGATTTCTGATTGCTCACAAACTGCAGTCTTTCCACATGCTCACAAACGGCAGGCTTTCCACATGCTCACAAACTGCATGCTTTCCGCATGCTCACAAACTGCAGGCTTTCCAGATGATCACAAATTGCAGTCTTTCTGCATGCTCACAAATTGCAGTCTTTAACATGCTCACAAACTGCAGGCTGTCCAACATGCTCACAAACTGCAGGATTCCACATGATCACATGCTGTATACTTCTACATGCTTACATTCGCACATTATCTGATTGCTCACAGCACACAGGATTTCCACATGCTCACAATCTGCAGGCTTGCTGCATGCTCACAAAGATGCAAGGTTTCTGCATGCTCATATGCTACAGGCTTCTGCCATGCTTGCAAGCTGCTGCCTTTCTGTATGCTCACAATCTGCAGGCTTTCTGCTTGTTACAAACTGCAGGCTTTCCACATGCTCACATGCTGCAGACTTTCTGTATGCTCACAAGCTGCAGACTTTCTGCTTGCTCCCAAGCCAAAGGACTTCCATTTGCTGACAAATTGAAAGCTTGTTGCATGCCAGCAAGCTGCATGCTTTCTTTCTGATGACATACTGCAGGCTTTCTGTATGCTACAAGCTTCAGACTTGCTGCTTGCTCACAAGCTGCAGGCTCTGCATGCTTACAGGCTTCAGGCTTTCTGCTTTCCCACAATCTTCAGGCATTCTGTTTGCGCAGAAACTGCCCACAAACCTGATTAATTGGTTGAACTATAGCATCGAGTAAGAATGTTGCCAATTTACAGCAACAAATTGCAAATGCAATGCAATTTGGCCTCTAAATAAACTCGAGGGCTGCGTTATAATAAACTCTATTAAATTTATGTTAGAATTTATGCTAGGGTATTGCGGGAATCTGAAAAGGAACTGGCAATTCCACTTTGTATAATATTTTGTAGATCAGTTTCACAAAATGAAATTCCAACCGATTGGAAAAGGGCAAATGTAGTTCCTATTTTCAAGAAAGGAGAAAGAGGGAAAGTTGAAAATTATAGGCCAGTAAGCCTCACATCCCTAGTTTCCAAGGTACTCGAATCAATTATCAAAGATAGAATAGTTAGTTTTCTGGAAGGAAACAGATTGATTGAAGATACTCAACATGGGTTTAGAAAAGGGAGATCGTGTCTCACAAATCTTTTGGACTTTTTAAATTCTGCTACAGAACAATTTGATCCGGGAAATCAGGTTGCTGTAGCATATCTTGACTTTAGTAAGGCCTTTGACAAGGTACCCCATAAACGGTTAATGATGCAGCTTCAGGTCCATGGCATTGCAGGTAGCATCCTAAAATGGATTGAGTTGTGGCTTTCAGATAGACAGCAGAGAGTGATGCTTAATGGCACAAAGTCATCATGGCAAAATGTTCTTAGTGGAGTCCCTCAGGGGTCGGTACTGGGGCCACTGTTGTTCATTATATTTGTGAATAGCATTGAATGTGGCCTAAGCAGTAAGGCTTTGAAATTTGCGGATGATTTGAAGATCTTTAGGGCAATAACAGGGCACAATGAGTAGGTTTTGCTGCAGAACGACTTAGACGAGCTTGTGAAGTGGTCAGAAAAATGGCAAATGAAGTTTAATTTTGATAAGTGCAAAGTCTTTCATGCAGGTAGGCAGCATATGAAGGCGCCATACTTGATGGATGGCCAAGTACTATCTGTGACTCAGCAGGAGAAGGACTTAGGTGTTATTTTGAACACAAAATTGGGGGCATCAGAACAGACCAAAGAAGCCAGGAAGAAGTCACTAAGAATGCTTGTGGCGATACAGAGGAATGTGTCATACAAAAGTGAGGAGGTCATCAGGAAGCTTTACTGTGCATATGTCAGGCCACATTTGGAATACTGTGTCCAAGCTTGGTCCCCTAGTTATGAGAAAGATTGTTGGCTTTTAGAGACAGTACAAATGAAGGCAACAAAAATGGTTAATGGTATAGGCAACCTGGCATAGGAGGAAAGATGGAAGAAATTGAATATGTTTTCACTTAGATATAGAAGGCTGAGAGGAGATCTCATCTAGGTTTTTAAATTTGTTCATGGTCAGGAACAGGGATATCTCAGGGAAATGTTGGAATTTAACAGAAATGATGCAATTAGAGGTCATCAATTCAAAATTAAAGTTAATCACAGCAGCACAAGGTTAAGACAGTCTTTCTTCACCAACAGGGTAGTAGAACACTGGAACCAGGTGCCAGGAACAATTGTCAGTAGCAACACACTGAACATGTTTAAAAACGGCATAGACAATCATTATAAGAATACGGGGCTTGTTTTTCTGTATTCTGGGGATGGTTAATTGACAGATTTGGTGGGCAAATGGTTCAGTGTACAAAGTGCAACCAAGAAGGGCCCTTGTGGCTCATAGTTGCACTGATCTGTTATGTCTTTATGTCATTATCTCGGATATTTTTGGCAGTTGTCTTGGATATTGTTCTACTTGAAAGTGGGCGTCGAAAGTTGAAGATGATTACACCGCTAAGGTGAGGACTAAATGAGATCAAGCTGCGTGTAACTTTCACAGATGTCCAATTTTAAAATCGCCTTGCGTGCAAATCATTCATGCAAATTGGCCTCTTAAGTACGGCCACTACGGCCACAAGAAGTAGTGTATCTTATAGCGCAAGCTTGGTTCTACTTGGAACCAGGCGTCGAATTTTAGTTTTCCCGGTCAGTTAGTAGCTACACCGATTACATCACGATTTTAAGTAAATTTCCCTATGGCGGGTTAACGCTCTGAACCGGCCCAGAATGCTAAATGAGCGGCTCGGTCCGTAACGCCCTGCCCAAACCCAGATACACAGCTTCACCTTGGACAAAATGACATACCTTTTGTACATTCATTTAAAGTTCATGGTGTAATCTTTGATCGTAGGCTTTCCATGCATCAACACATGAAACACATCCAGAACAAATGTTTTTGCCGACTAAATTTATTTCGCTGCATTACTTCCACCCCCTTAGGAGCCGATCGTCACACTCTTTTACAACTATATAAATCCTTAGTACTCCCCATCATTGAATATGGCTCAGTAGTTTATTCTGGTGCCAGTCCACCCTCCTTACACATTTTAGACATCATTCAAAATAAATTTATCCGTATCGCACTTGGTGCGATGACCACTTCACCCATCACCTCTATAGAAGCCGAATCGCGAATTCCTCCTTTAGCTCTCCGCCGAATGCAACACACACTTGGATACGCCTAAAAAAAATCAGTTTCATGCAAACCACCCGACATACACGCCATTGCAAATTATCCCAAATTTACATCATCATTATTTAGGTCCAGCCGAAAAGCGAACTGGACTCACTATAGCTTCTCGGGTCAAAACATTCTCTGAACAACTTCACTTCACCATTCCACCCATTACTTTTTTTCCTCCACCAACTACACCACCGTGGCAGATAGCCGAAAGACACATTCTATATCTCACCACCACTCCAAAATCACATCTTTGTCCAGAATATGTCAAGCAAAAATTCCACCAGCTTCGGTCTCGATATCGCCATGTTCCCTTTATCTTCACTGACGGATCTAAGGATGCTAACACTACAGGAAACGCCATAGTTTCGGGTGCACATACAACACAGCATCGCCTACCAAACGGTACTTCGATGTTCATCGCCGAATTACACGCCATCCTGATTGTCCTTCGTTATATTCGTAATCGTTTCCTTTGTCACCATATGCGCAGCGTTGTTATTTGTTCCGACTCAAAATCTGTTCTTCAATCACTTTCTTCACTTTCTTTTTCACAACATTGCAATATTTTCATCCATGACACACTTCAAACATTTTACATCATGGGCGTGAAGGTCCGTTTTCTGCGGGTGCCCAGCCACTGCGGCATCCCAGAAAACGAAAAAGCTGACAAATTAGCAAAATAATCATTACAACTTCCAAACATGAAAGAAATTCCATCACATTTTGACGCCATTAAATCATCAATACAGCAGAGAATTCGACATTTTTTTACACAAAAATGGACACAAAACTCAAACCATACACAATTACGACTTATCAAACCTACTGTTGAACCATGGGCATCATCTTTTCAAAAACCGACACCAAGAAAAAGTCCTATCACGTTTACGCATCGGCCATACTTTTCTTACTCATCGATTAATCTATACGACTTCACCTCGACCTTCATGCCCATCATGCAACACTCATATAACAGTTCCACATATATTACTGCACTGCACACAATATCATGACCATAGAAAACCACTGATCGATTACTGCCACGCACACACATCCCTTTCACTTTGCCCTCACTGTTGGGGGATGATCACCCTTTTCTTATCAAGTTACTTTTTATTTTTCTGCGAGAAACCAACTTGTTCCAGGTCTTATAAACGGACTTTTACGATTTAGTACTTTGTTCCTTTTCATCAGCGGCACGGAATGGTCCGAGGAGGCCGTAGTGCCTAATTTAACAACTCAACTCCAAACTATGGGCGGCACGATAATGAATCGGGTGTCATCGGAAAGCTCTCGACGAGTAGGGCCAGACAACCCCCCCCCCACACCACCACACCCCCACCAAAAAATCCCCCAAAAGTGACGTCACTAGGGTGTCTAGGTTTTCCGGACTTACATCATGTTTTTGGCTCTTGGTAGTTCATTTCGGGGGAGATTTGAAGAAGAAAAAATTATTTGGAATCAGAAAAGGACCGCCAAATCGATCAGGGCCATGAAACTTGTGTGCACTCCAAAATCAAAACTTTATGTTATTGAAATTTCAAAATTTGGGGGTTTTCAGGTTCTCTGTAATTTTCCTTTTTTAATGGGTAGAGCGGACCGTAAAACGTTGCTCAAATTCAACCAGCTCCCACAAAAAAAAATGCTTACTTTAGCCAGAATCATCGATTTTAACTCTAATGGGCGAATATGCAAAACTAATAAGTAATCAAAAACGGGAAAAAAATTCATCTGGTGCATTATGTTGCATCCCTAAAGATAAGCAAACGCTGAAAGTTTCATTAACACGCGCACTGGAGGGGGGGGGCGAAATCCGCCCACCCCTCCGGTTTTTGGTACATAACTGCAGATTTTATCCGTCGATATACGCGATTTCCTGCGTACCTGCTTAGAAACGACCGGCGCGTCGTTTAAAACAAGAAAAATGGAAATCGGCCGATTTTTTTTTTTCAAGTTACGGGCCGCTAAATAAAACACAAAATATAGCGCCAGACCACAAAAATCGCCGCTGATGCGCTTCCCGTATATTCACAAAAGGGAAGTATTCTTGGCAACACTAGCGACTTGTTTGATGTATATTTATATGCTATATAGTTTCAAGATCATGTTAGGTCACCGAGGTCAAGTCCGGTGAAGTTCATGACAGGTTAATGGAACCAAACTTGATCAACTGGAATGTTGTCATAAATGCACTACTGTTTGTCATTTGTACTGTTTGTCATTGCGTTTCCATACTTTATTCATGTACTTCACTCCTTTCTTCACGAAGCCGATTGCTCCGAGCTGTCCGACGGAGCAGTCGGGCGGGCGGCCCGGTTTCGGTAACTGGAACAGGTAACTGACCTGATAAAGTGGTACTATATAGGTGACCTGAGGTAAACTGTTGGGTCCAGCATCTGCATTGCATCATTAGTAATGTCTAAAACATTATTGATGCCCATTTTCGAGCATCTAAATACAATCACAGCGATCCATAACGATGACAAGCCAAGACACGCAATACAATATTTTTTGTCTCCGAATTTGACCTAATTTGACCTTGAAGATATTGATCTAAGGTCATGTAATTTGCACACAAGAGAGTTCTATACCGTACCCATCCACCCGGGGAATTTCGTTCCTCTAGCTTCAATAGGAGCCGAGATCTTAGTGGGGGCGGAATCCGCCCCCCCCCCTTCCAGTGCGCGTAATTTTCAGAGGTCCTCCAGGGCGCGTGTTAAAACATCTCTATCCGTTAATGCGCGACGACTGGTTGTACTTTTTTGGAGGTGACCTAACTTGACCTTGACGTCGTTGACCTCAGATGACCTGATTTCAAAATTTTGGTGCAACATGCCAAATTGATGTGGGGAAAGGGTATGCCAAGATTCGGCGCGCTGCCGCGCGCTGCTTACTTACTGTCCGCTGAAAACCTTAGGGGGGAGGGTGGTCGTTAACCCCCCCCCGAGACGGCGCGGGTTAATCTCAATATCCCTCAGCAGAGGTCGTCCCGATATCCACGTAGCGACTGACTAGAGGATCGCTGGGTCTGAGCTCACTCCCGACCAGAGGCTTTCGTGCCGAAATACACGATAACTTCCTGTCTTGATGATAACAGACACCGTATATTTGATCTTTATGACATTTATTGTGAATCTTACCGAGACCGTGGCTCAAGATGGCTTGCCGCATCAGCCTTGAGTACACCAACGCACCAACAAAAATCCGCTCGAACGACAAAATTGCAGAGTAAAGTTGCACATCAGCAGGTCTCCACATCACCATCTAACTGCCAGACTGAGACTCCATCCTAACGGGCAAACAACTAGTATTGGTGCCGCACAGATATAAATATACATGTATATATATATATATATATATATATATATATATATATATATATATATATCTATATATATATATATATATATATATATATATATATATATATATATATATATATATATATATATATATATATATATATATATATATATATATATATATATATATATATATATGTATATACATGCATATGTGCACCAGAGTAGCTTGGAAGCAATCCACTAACCAATTTTGTTTGTTAAAGCTGACCGCATATCTACCGTAGATTGTTTTCTTTTGCGTTCTTTGAAGCTCCCTTACCCTTCGTTTCTCTTCTTCGTTCAGTTAGTAAACTAGATCACCGGTTATGGTCATTTATTGCGCGACGTTTCGTCCTAATATAAAGCATTCTCAAGCTTTTAACCAGAAACGTAGCAAATATACAATTTCTTCGTTCACACCGGTCCCTGTCAACGTTCATTGGCAGCCGGTGACGTCACCTAAACGTCTACGGTCAACGAGTTATTCAACGTCAAGTGAGGTCACCTAATAAAAATTCAAGCAGTCATCACGCTTTAACGGATGAAGTTATTTGAATGAAACCTTCAGCGTTTGCTTATTTTTAGGGATGCAACGAAACGCACCAGAAAAACGTGATTTCTTTTTCGTTTTTGATGACTTATTGGTTTTGCATATTTGCCCATTTGGTCAAAAATCGACAGCACACGTTCGAGATCTGTGCATAATTGGTTGTTCAGCACACGTTTGGTTGTTTGTTCTGAGTTTGTACGCGTACACCTCGGTAGCTCCAAGGTGCGTCCAAACACACGGACGATTGCTCTCTGGACCTGCAACGGCACCGCTGTTGGGGCTGCAGCATGTTCCTGGCGTGCTCCTTTCGTGTCTTAGGACACCTTTTGATGCTTTCCGAGAGCTTGCTTGGTGTTCCTGGGTCACTGTTTTGGTTCAAATACTTCTGAGCACCTGCCCACGCTCCCTCTAGAACTACCAACGGACTCTCATCGATGTCCCTGGAGTGGTTCTACTTGTTACCTCGGCGTCCCTGGAGTGGCTGCAGAATGCTCATCCCTGCCATTCCGATACACAAGCGGCAACGATGCGAAAGTTCGTCCAGCCAGGTTTGTGCGGGCGAAGCTGTCAGTTTGCGTTCCATCCTCCGCTCTACAGTTGGAACAGTTAAACAAAATCATTTTAATAGGCACGGTCATCTATTTCAACTTCGAAACACCTCAGCCTGACTGGTCCGCCTGCATCTTGCCCTGATCTGGTGGGTTGACAGGCACTGCTCGCAAAGAATGGCATGCTGTCGGAAGCTCGTTATCTCGCACATTTGGAAGGGATACGTGCCCCATTGCTGATTTTTCCCAACCCCTGTCCCAATGCCAAATGGTGTCAATCCAAAGGTATGTGGAAAAGCTCACCTGGCACGCACAGCCCCAGGCCCACGGACATCCAAGGACACTTTCCTGGGATAGAACACCAAGGTCACCCATTGCCCCGATTAAAACTGATTTTTAGCACATGAACTTTATGTACCCCCCCCCCCCCCCCCACTCCCAATCCCATCCAAGAGCCTTCACAAAGCGACAGCCCAGCTTCGCTACGTCCAGCGTCCAAGCCATTGGAGAAAACTGGCGAGAAAATCCATCCCGTGGCTGCCAAACGTTCCCAGCCGTCTGGCAAACGTTCCCAGACATCTGGCAGCATTGCATGCTCGTGGTTGAAGTTGCCAGAGAAGCACACGTTGGCGGGCCGATGGCGCGCCGGCAGCTATACGGCTGCTACCTCTAACAGGCTCCAGCACCGCGGTCCATTCTGCTGCAGCGGCTGTCGTAAATGCTCAGACGGTGTTAACACGACCCGGCTCATGCATGATCGTGTTAAATCAGGCGCCGCAGTGACTGGTGTGACCTCTGCTGACTCCCTCGCTCCTGGCGAAATACGGTGGTCACGTGATACGTGACGCGATGATTACGTGGTACGTGAAGTAATAACCGTGTGGTACGTGATGCGAGGGTTACATGACAGTCAAGGGTGACACCTTTTGACATTTTTGTCAGGCATACTTGATTTCCGAATGACAATCGACGTGTGCGGATCTGATGTTGACCATATCACCATTGTTCCAAATTTCGAATATTTTTGGGACCACGTTATGGCTTTGAATTCCTCCCAATTTTGTCTTTTTGGCACATATTATAACAATATAGGTAAGTATGTCTGCGCTACGAAATCATGTCATGTATATATATATATATATATATATATATATATATATATATATATATATATATATATATATATATTTATATATTATATATATATATATATATATATATATATATATATATATATATATATATATATATATATATATATATATATATATATATATATATATATATATATATATATGTATATATATACATATATATACATATACATATGTATATATATGTATCCGTTATTTGTAATTGTCATCGTGTTGTAGTGATGCATCAGTATATTGTAGTGAGTATTGGTCGTACTAAAATAATTTAATGTTGTGTAATTGTTATTGGTGATTGCATTGCAGCCATTAGTGACTAGATTATAATGATTCGTCATTTGACTGTAGTGATCAGTGATTGCATGTGACATCTCACGTGCAGCGATGCTCGCCGAGAACAGCGAGACGATTAGCAGAACCAGGAGGAGGCCACTGGACCACTTCATAGTGAGTGTTGACCCATTGTGCCGACCAGCCGTTATATACCCGTGCAGTGCAGCGGGTAGTCCGGTGGCTCCAATGCCCTCATTTGTAGCACGCGACGTCTGGAGATTCCAACTGCGTACCGTGCAGTGCACCAGATCGGACTGCATGAGGCTGCACTCGCCATTTCGTCGCGGTCAGTGGCCACATCACGTGCTGTTTTGCGAGGTATTCTGCAAAGGCTGTCTTTGTGCAACGAGGGTAGCTGGCCATGCTGGGCGACCAGGATGCTGATGTCGGGGCGCAGGCGGTCGCCACAATCAAGTCATTACGACAGTCGCCCCAGTCCTCCGGCCAAATGAAGCCGTTCCGGCTCCCGGTGCTCAACTTCGATGGGTCATCGTACCGGGAGCAGGGTGATATATCGACGGCCACCATAGAGCCGCCCTTCACCTTGCCGCTGACCCACGTCCAGCTGTAGAGCCTCGAACAAACACCGCTGCGCACTTGGGTGCCATGCCATAGCCGGCGACGGAGAGGACGGTGAAGTTGACGTCACAATTGTCTGTCCAGGCTTGCGGCGTAAGTTGCAATATATATATATATATATATATATATATATATATATATATATATATATATATATATATATATATATATATATATATACATATATATAAGTTAAGGGTTATGTAACGGGGTTCTTTGTATACGTCACCACATCACGGAACATCATCTCAGTCTCTAGTTACAGACTCAAATCGTCAAGAGACTACAGCGTTTACATACGATTCAGCTTACATCCAGACCGGTCTTCATTTACTCTAGACTTTCTCTCGTAATCTTACATTTTTACACACAGACAAGCAGTGACTCTCAGACAGAGTTCCACAGACGTACCTCTGGCGACTGGCCTGACGGCCAGTCGCCTTCATCGGAGGGACAAGCCCCCAGCCGCTCGCGTCGACAGCTCGGTAGCATGTGAGAGAGAGAGAGAGAGCCCTCTCGGCTCTCCACGAGCTTAACTCGGCAGCCAGTGCCCCTGGCTCCATGCTAGGCCACGTCATGCCAGGCCATGTGGCGGTCTACGCCTCCTTTCCAGTGGGGTTGCTCATCCCCTGTTTTCACCAGAGCGGGTGACCCCCGTGTCGCATCCGAGAACAATGGCTCACACCCGGCGAACTCTACTGCACCGGCGGGTCGCGCCGTCTCTGACATCAGAGAAATTCTCAGAATCATCTCTGGCAGCAAACAGAACTCGGCCGACTCGTGGGAACCACTGCTGACCTGGCATGTTTCGGCGGCACCGCGCCGCGGCCTGCCGTCTGACATCAGAGATGCTGGCTGCACACAGGCAGCCGGCATTCCGGGGCGTTACAGCCCATTTGTCATCTGAAATTCCAGACACATTCAAGACACATCTGCAATCACAGATTCACATCTCACATCATAGACTCATTCAATATTGACCACGGAGTATGACACCTGTCATACCTGTCATCACACACACACACACACACACACTGCACGTGTCCTGTCAGACAACTGTCATACTATTTTTGTACTTAAACACCTGTCATCTCTCAGTCATGTACACACACACACAACTGCCCGACTGTTCCCAGAATATAATCACTGACATACATCACCCACTGACGGTCACATCACCTCACTGGCATTCACACGGCGGCAGCCTGCATCGGGGTCACGTCGTCAGACGGCGGCGGTGGTACCCATCCCCTGATCACTGCACCTCGGCACCTGACCAGAAATTGGGGAGGGGAGAACAATAGCCGTTTGGCCTCGGCGGCGGTCGGCGACTTGCCGACGTAAGCTGTGAGACAGATCGGCCGGTCGAGGCCTGGCCCGGTATGATTCTTGTCGCAACTTGAGTGGGGAGGGTAGGGGCTAAATTTTGTTAAACCTAATGTGCCCGTACAAACAGCTTTTCTACAATTATTATATGATAGATGTTTCAAAACCGATACATATCAATTGACATACAGATAACCGTAATAATCCTGTGCGGCGGAGCCGATTCACTGCGTCTCCGGTGCTGCCGGTGCTGCCACCTATGGACACAGTGCACAACTACTAGTAAAACAGTCGCGGTTTTCATCCTTGTGTGACCAGACCACTGCCAAATGACTACAAATACAGGCATGCATATGCAGTGCCCATTAACCTACATATACCATAAATTCTAGCACTAACATACATACATATCATCTTGCAGAGAGGATATTATAATATGTGGCAACATGTGCCAAAAAGTTAAAATTGGAAAACAAAAACTTCACCATTACGCGGTATCGAAGTTTTCAAAATTTGGATTAATTGCGATATAATGAAAATCAGCATGTTCAGAAGTCAAGTTTTGGGGCGGGGATAGCCGAGTGGTTAAGACGTCAAACTCTGGATTCAAAGGTCCCGGGTTCGACGCTCGCACTGTTCGGCATTTCTGAATCTCGCGTCGCACCGGCGAAAGAGTGTAGGCGGCGCCGAATAGCAATTGCAAGTGCGTCGCGAATCAAGCCTAATACAAAAACAAGTTTCCCAGACAAACATGTAAATAAGGATCACCCTATCGTGATACGTGATGCAATGATCGCCTGCTACGTGATGCAGTGATCACGTGATGCATGCGCGATGAAATGATTGCGCGACATGTGATGTGATGATCGCATGATACGTGACGTTATGATCACGTGATACGTGATGCGATTATCATGTAATATGTGATGCGGTGATCGCATGCTTAGTGATACAATGGTCTCGTGGTACGTGGTAAAATGATTGCGTGATTCGTGATGCAATGCTTCGGTCGGTGACCTATTGAGAGTTATTTGTTGTTTAGTCTGTTTTTGTGTGTACGCGATTGCTCCCGTACTTCGCGGACTGAGAGATTCAACACCTCTACATAATTAGCTCAGGTATTTTGTGAGGAAATTTAGATTCGAGCTTCTCAGTGGTTGAGTCATAATGCCGCCACAAACGCAACAATAGGCGGTGTATTAGTTGAGTTTCGTGTAATTTCAATAGTCAGCTTCACTTACAGGAACATGTTGGTTCGATAATGGACTTCGCCGATAACTTTTTAACCATTTGCTGGAGAGCAAACTGCGAGGTAACCCGCGTGGAAAGAGTAAATTAAATGCGTAACAAATGATAACTATATTTAGCATGGTAATCAATTGGACACAAATAGCTTTACCACATGACAAATGGCACCTTTACCCTTACCGAGGAAGCATTTACTCACTCAAGTACCAGGAAGGTGAAAACATTGCACCTTCTTGGTTATATATATATATATATATATATATATATATATATATATATATATATATATATATACATATCAATATTCAGCTATCTCTCTGTACTATTAGTTAAATTAACATCAGCTGGTAAAGACGTTTCTCTTTATTTTAAAGCGTCGTCAGTTTGAGAGCACGTCACACTGCAATTGCGTCAAACAAATATTTGGATTTTGAAAGATCACCTGACATAACTTGCACACCACCTCTTTCCTCGGACACATACATTTTACGCTCGATGGTACACACACGCTGTACATCACCATTTCACAGCATTCAGGTTATCGTTTTTTTTAAATTTATCCACCCAGGTCAGTGGGTAAGAGCCCTATCCATCTCTGTTCCCTAATACGTCTATACTGCGTTGAATTTTGCCACACTCTTTCCAGACCAACTCCCCGCACATATTCAATGGAATGACCCTCCTCATGGAAATGAATTGCTACTGGAGTGCTATACTCTTTTCGAATACTGGAGAGATGATTTTATATGCGGGTATGGTATACCCGCATAGAAAATCATCTATCCAGTATTCGAAAAGAGTATAGCTCGTAGAGTAACGCGGTATTATCTTTCACTTCAGCTTCTGAATTTGGACAGACGATGATGCGAAAACACACCATGCAATCCTAATGGTGGCAGAGGTCGGAAATAGGGTCGATCAGGATAAAGGAGCCAGGACTCACGCGGCCGTCCATAGTCACCAGCTGTGGACCAGCTGTGGTCGGCCCTTCCGGATAGCGCCAGATGCATAGTGGTCCTGGGTCCAGAGTAGGTTGTGCGGTATCAGATGTCTCGGTACTGGTGCAAGTCTTGTCATTTGTAGCAGCATTTACCATGCTGATCACCCGACCAATTGTAGCAGCATTTACCATGCTGATCACCCGACAAATTGTAGCAATCCTGATCCTGAACTTGGTCTTGTTCGGCTTTCGTATTAATGACAGACAGCAGCGCCAAGCTGAGGAAGGAGTGGGCCGCGATGCATGCAATCGCCAGAGTCACTGGTCACGCCACGGAACGGGCGGCAGAGGCGGCGGAGTGGGGAGGGGGAGCTGCCATGGCACGTACAGGGTCGAGCGTCGGTCATTCGCCGAACACCGCGGCTTTTGCTAAAGCTGCAAACGATTGTTGTGATATAGATATAGATATATATTTCACACCACGGATAGTCCACACCAGAATCAAACAGAATTATGGTTTAATGGCTGATAGTCTCGTCGAATTTTGCATGGCTTCCTCGGGAGCCTCAGCTGCATCGCATCACTATGCACGAAGATTAGATCGAAGGAATTTCACGGAAGAAAACACTAGCCTTGGTCACCAAACTCGGTGAACAAACGCTCAGATATACTTCGGTGTAAACCGACATAGTATGCTGCGCGGAAGGCAGCTGGATTTTCCAGACGTCACGCACCACGAGGCACACCATTGTAACAGACTGGATAGCCGGCCCAACTGCGCGGTATATAACAGGTGGCCGGCACAAAGGGTCAACACTCACCATGAAGTGGTTCTGTGGTCTCTTCCTGGCTCTGCTGGTCGTCTCGCTGTTCTCGGCGTCCGTCGCTGCACGTGAGTTGTCATTAGGACATTGCCAGGATTGAAGTTGTGAACTCAACTCAAATAGCTGGAAAGGGTACGGAAGCCAATGTCATCGGTGTTCCTTTGTGTGCTTCCGAGGTGGCCGTCTCCCAAAGGTTGGCTTGGTCCTCCAAAAATTTCAACCTTTCGCATGGCCTCTGACTCTCCAACCGATTTTGAACCCGCCATTGCCTCACTATATCATTCCCCCAAGTACACACACATAATGTTCAGAAGTAAATGACCCTAGCCCGTAGTATTGCATTCCTTAACCATATTACGGTGGTGCTCGCTTCTCCCTTAGTTATGGATGTGCAGGAGGGGGATGCTTCGGTCCTCCCACCACCCTCCCCACCCTCTCAGATTCCTGAATCTATCTGGCTGAATTCAGTACTAAATATCTCAAGCGAATTCATTCTACTCGCCTTTTGCGCCGGTACTTTTAGTGGGTTGAAATGTCAGAGTTTTCAAATAGTGGGGTCGAGAGGCAACAGTTGTGGAAATTGAGAAAAGCACATTTGAGTGGGTTTGTGCTTTGCTTCAGTAAAATTGTGGATATAACGGCATAAATAATTGTTATTGATCCGAAGCACGATTCCATGCTTATACATATGCATGTAAAACAGCCAATGGCGTAGGGCGAATTGTAAGGAGACGTGGGTATAACTTGTTCTTTTTGGCTGGCCCTTCTTCGCAATCAATGCCACAAATCACAATTATTTTGTTAACCTTTCATCATGTCAATACTTGCTGAGAGGTGTATAACCAGAGGCGTCGCCAGGATATTATAACAGGGTGGATCCTGAGAGGCCTGAATGAGAACACTACTTACTGTAATCATTGGTCATCGGGGAAATCTCCTGGCTCCGCAACTGCGTGCGACGTATCATAATCGTTTACCTGAATTTACTTCTCACCCTCCTTGTTCCACCATTGTTAATGTGTTGCATCGTCGCGCCATTGCTTGTAGCGGTTTGAGTAGAGTCTGCTCTGAATAGCTCTGGTCGCCTACTGGATTATCCATGGTTACTATGCTGGCTCCGCCACTGCGCGTGGTGCAGTATTAGGGTTTGTCCAGAATGCGCCATACCCGTCAACTTTTCGACGGACACTCAGGTGATAACGCTTTGTGAAAACCGGTCACATTTTGCACATGATTTCCTCCCCTTCATCCGCCCCTGACACGATTAGACTCACCATGAACGCTTGGGTAGGTAAGGAAGGAAGCATAAACAGTTGAACGCTAAATTGTGGTTACCTGAACAGCAAAACAATGCAAATATTCAGATGCACGTGCTAACCTCAACTTCACGCAAGTTTCTGTTCGAGGTGCCAAACAATATTCGCCCCTGTAGCTGCCTACGAATTTTCGCTCCTGGAGCTGCCTGTGATGCAGTTACGAAACCAAAATTTTGGCACGACGTTTAGAGCGAAAGTTAGGAACAGTCAACGATCTTCACGCACCCATTACAATGCGTTAGCGAACGATGTGCGAAAAAAGCACAGGGGACGGAATCTGCCCCCCCCCCCCTGTGTTGTGCATGCAGAACAGTTCATTGCCGTCGCTGTTTCGTAAAGCAATGCGAACTGTGAGCTGTGTATACAACATCCAGAAGAAGACCTAGCGTATATAAAATTAATTAGTCACCATAACATGCAAATCGTTTTACATTGATGAGCATACCAGTCAATAATACCCGGGAAATGTTCATTGATAACACGATAGCCATGTTTTCGAATACTACGTCAAGAGAACACAACATGACAGCGATCAACGTTTTCCTCTTCAGCCCACCCGGGAGGCGGCGGCGGAGGCGGCGGTGGTGGTGGAGGAGGCGGTGGTGGCGGCGGTGGAGGCGGTGGTGGAGGAGGTGGAGGCGGCGGTGGTGGAGGAGGCGGAGGAGGCGGTGGAGGAGGCGGAGGAAAATAAATAATTGCTGTGGCGAGGGGATCCCGAAGAAAGACTACCAGCACCTCGGTTACGGGCTCAGACCACTCGGTGACAAAAGCACCACAACGGAATCTAGTCGTTGATATTTCATCATTAATATAAATACAGGGGTGTGCAAAGATAACCGGATGCGCAGGCCTTTTCGAAGCATCGGTAGCTGAGAAGCATCGGTAGCTGAGAAGCAGCACCGGGGCAGCATCGGTAGCTGAGAAGCAGCACCAACATCGGAGAGGCTGCTGTCGACCCATCGGCGAGTCCCATCAAGTGACATAGCTTCGCCAACGGATCGGTTCAGCGTTACACCAGCACCGAACATTAGCACCAACCATGCTGAACATGGCGATCATTACCACAGATGATCCAACCATGGTCTCCGATGATTCAACCAAGCAGGGTTGGCCACCGTCCTGGTTGGCACACGGTTACTACATTGGCTACCATACGGTTACCACCCCATGGTTACCACACCAGACAGGCCACAACTGTGGTCATGGCACTCGTGAGATCGGAGCGCCTGCACCGACGAGACATTGCCCAGCGCGGCCGGGGATAGCCAACATCGCCGACTGTTTTGATCACCATGGTTTTGATGAATCACAACTAAGGCGAACACACACGGTATCACTAGATTTATGACAGAACAAAATTGTTTTTGTCCCTTGTTTTGGGCTTTGCTGAATTCCAACCATGACAGCTCTATGTAGGAGTGAAAATATGGAAATATCCCAAATGATCCTCCAGGCACAATTCAATGATGGGTTAACATTCTAAGATGAAATATGTGAAAAATTAGATACCTATACAACTCGTCTCGTTGACACGTTTTGGATGGCATCTAGAGGGAACCTTTCTTTTTAAATAAATTTGGTTCGAATTCTTGCTGGGCTGGCTTTATGGGACAGAGCACTGTTGCTAAGCAGAGCTGGTTGCGTGGATCTTGACCCCACCACCCGGTCCACGAATTTCAGTTCACCGGCAGAATTTTGAACTGAGAGTTTAACGTGCTGTCAATGCACCGACACGTCCGCCCCGGTAGCTCGTACCCGGCCTTATCTGCCAGTTTTCAACTGACCCTACCAGCCAGGGTCTAAATACGAGCCCGCAAAGCTATTCGAACCTGTCTTGCCAGGAAAAGGAAGACCAATGCAGGCCAGCGGTCTAACCAACTGAGCTACCGAGGTGGCTGTCCGGCTCTGAAGCTGTTGTTGTTGTTGTTGAGTGAGTTTGCCCAGCCTGCCACCGTCAGGTGATATCGGCTGTTTTTATGTGTTTTATAGATGAGATGATAGAGGTGGTCCGGACGGTGCCGTAAGGGGTGTAGAATGGGGGTGTGTCGGTCATCGCCGTTCGTTTTAACACTCACACTGGAGGAGGGGGGGGCAAAATCCGCCGACCCCTCCGGTTTTTCGTACATAACTGCAGATTTTACCGGTCGATATAGTCGGCCGATCTCGGCGGAAGTGCAACACCAGGCCAACCCATGGCAGGGCAGGAGAAAACCAAAAAATCCCGCCAATGTTAAAAAAATCAGTTCAATATTCTGTTCCACATGTCGGGGACGTATCAGACATTAAGCTGATGAGAACAGATTATTATTTTATTGAAGCCATATTTAGACACAGTTGCGATTATAAGCCAATGAATATGTCCCGTGGCCGGCTCCAGACCCACGACGGGACAGCCTCGTTGCCCACCGTCCCGGCGCTCAGCCCACGGTATGGCGGGGGACCGCAAGACAGCCCACGTGGACTTATTACACTCACAAGGTACAGGGCCAACGCAGGGTCCCGGTGGGGCGTCCCTGGTCAGCCCTGCCGGCCGACAGCATCGAGAGTGCCCTGATGGGCTCTTCGGGTGTACGAGGCGTACTGCGTTACGTGCTTGCTGGTAGAGGCACACACGTCATATCCTATGTCCGGGGCGGCTGGGGTACCGTGTCCGGTAGAGGGCGGCCACCCACGCTGCCACCGCCACCGCCCAGCGTTGGGCAGGGCAGGACCGACCGGGCACGCACCTGCTGGTGGGCTCCCGGCCCCCACCATGACAACGGCCGACACGTCACCTTGACGTCACGGACGTCAGTTCATCCGTCCAGCCGCCGTCACTGCCGTGGCAGATCAGTCGTACTGGCGGTGGCCAGTGATGTGTTCTATGTACACATCTCTGGACCACCGCAGAGTGTCACTCACCATGAGCTTCCGCATGAGCTTGGCGTACACCATGCTCACCCGGAGGTGGCGACGGGTCTTCTCGTTACCCTTAAACCAGGTACCGAGAGAGCCGACCACCAGGGTGTGCGCGGAGGTAGTCTTGCCCTGCCGAAGTAGCTGCTCTATCAACCGGCGTACTTCGCCATCTTGGCCTCGGCAGCTGCCTTGAGGGCGTCCAGCCGATTCTCAAAGGGGACGGTGATATCCACCAGTGAGACGTGGTTGTCTCGTTTCACCACCAGGTCCGGGCGTAGAGCGGACTCCAGTCCCGGTACCCGGCGGTTCACACGAACCATCGTGCAGGTACCATTCGTCACTGCCACCTGGAGGCGGGCCAAGATGACGTCGTGACGCCGCTGGATGGCAGCACTATGCGGCCAGCAGTGACAGCACGTGCGGCAACGTCTCCCTGTCGTAGCCACAGCGGCGAGAACGCTTGTCGGCGCCGTCGTCGAATTTGTATCCAGGTATATATATCCCATTATAAGTATAATGGGAGCTAATCGGCTGATCCGCCACGCAGGACATCACTTTGCCCTGAGCTGGTTTGGCGGTCAGGTCGCTGAGGGCCCGCATCCTTACTACCGCGCGCACGTCACGCGCCTCGTGGCGGGGCTTCACCTGCTTGACCCCGACGCGTAGTTTGGGTACGGGGTCAGCAGGATGCCACGCCAGCGCGATGGTGTTCGACAGTGCGCACGTGGCAACGCGCCTGCGGGTGAACCGGGAGGAGACGTCTCCACCGTCGCGCATCGCGTCGCTGTTCAGATATGCGTCGATGTCGGACGGCCGGGGTTCGCGGGCGACCAGCCGCCGGATAACACGGTCCAGCACCTCGGCCGCCAGCCGAGCCACCTGGGGATCGCGGGAGTTGAGCAGCTGGACGGAAGAGGCAAGCAGTAGCATATCCGCCTCGTTGCCCATCCTCGTCAGGCCCATCCTCGTCAGGCCCATGCCCCCCCCCCCGAGGGGGTGGGCGCGTACAGGTAGCTGTTGCAGGCGTTGGCAGGGACGTTGAGTACGCCCTTGATCCACCACCGAAATGACTTGTCAAAGTTACGCATTGGAGTCTTGGGCAGCACTCCCAGGCGTAGGCTGTGCGTGAGACGGGGTATAATTAACGTCCGCATCACGTCCAGCTTTTGCCAGGGCGCTAGTGCTGAGTCCAGCAGTCGCGCAGCGTCCCTGCGCGCGTCTGCCAACATAAAGACATAAAGACATAAAATATCAGTGCAACTACACTGTAAAAAAAAATCACTACTCAGGGAGTAATCGGAGGTACATAAAACCCATCTAGTATCAATATGGGGCATATTCTAGCACCTTTTTGTAAAAAGTGGTAGGCTTGCATTCTTCGAAGTACAGAGGCAGTTTTCGAAGTATCATTTTCATGTCAAGTATTCCGACAATACTTTAAAAAGTATGAAAAGTGAGGTACTTTTGTTACACCCTTTTACCGTCACTTCACCTCCGCCCGCGGGTGAACTGCCAGATTCGCGCATGCGCCGTGCAGCGTGCGATTTGAAGTACGTGGGGTGTTGGCTGGGTGTTGCGGGGAGGTCATGGGCGATTGCAGGGGTACCGCTGCCACCTGCGTTCTTAATGTGAGGTAATGAAAAGGAAAAGCATGCTAATGAGAGTTTAAGTTTACACTGTGCCACCATTTTCTTTCGTCCTCGATCCGCCATCTTTGGTGATCCGCCATCCGTAGATGACGTGTAGTCGTTGGAGGTACACTCCTGAGGTCGGGTGCGGCCGGCTCGCGTGGCGGATTCGACGCCCTCCCTATCAGCTGATATGGCATCAGCCCACTTCAGTTCCTCAGCTGTTCGTGGAGAGACTGTGCTAGTCACTAGTGGTGTTTTTGTAAGGCAGGATTTGCCTCATGTGCATCATCGCCGATGGTTGTGTGGCCTTCCGCCGCCGGGTTCGGATAAGTTTTTCCCCGTTTATGCTGAGCGTTTTTCACTTGTGCTGAGAACGCTGAGCGGTCTTTGACAAGTGTTCGCTTTTTAAAGACCAATTCCGAGGTCTTGAGCTTTTTTTTTACAGGGTGTTTAACAATTGTTGAAACAAAGTAGCGGCCTTTCAGATCGTCACTAATGACTTTATTCTCTTTCTCTTTTCACATTATTGCTGGGAAATAGTTAACATTTTGATATATTGAACAAAATATAGTGAAGTCATGCCCTGGACGATGGAGCAGAAGATCTTTTGTGTGAAGACATATACGAAACTCCTGTGTCACAGGGTTGAGAGACTTAGTTTCGTATATGTCTTCACACAAAGGATCTTCTGCTCCATCGTCCAGGACATGACTTCACTATATTTTGTTCAATATATAAAAATGCTAACTATTGCCCAGCAATAATCTGAAAAGAGAAAGAGAATAAAGTCATTAGTGACGATCCGAAAGGCCGCTACTTTGTTTCAATAATTGTGAAACACCTTGTATATCTGAAGTGTAGCTCAGATTTTCCTCATCTCACGTAGATGACGGGTTGTCGTTGAGGCGGTGTGTGTGGTGGATTCGCGCCACGGCCGGTGGTTTAATGTGTGTGGTTGAAAAGGCGAATATATATTCGCGTTGCATTTTTACTTTTTTTACACCCAGAGAGGCGGTTTTCGCGAGTTTCGCGGGGAGTAAATGAACCCATGGCGTGGGAAATGCATGCTAACCATAGGTGCTAAAGTAAGTACCTTTCGGTTTAGCACTATATGGGGAGTGGTTTTTGACAGCCGCCCCATACGGTACTAGCGTAAGTACCAGTACACCTCTATGCAAGTACCCAGAAAGGTGTTTTAAAAGCACCTTTCACCTTGAAAAGTACCCGGGTGTGAAATCCCAGGGGTGCTCAGAAAGTAGGTATAGTGAGGTAATCGGCAAAAGTACCGAATGCGAGGTTTGAAAAACTTCGTATGGGTAGTGGTTTTTGACAGCTGGAAACACCTCAGGGTGCTACATTTTTTTACAGTGTATGAGCCACAAGGGCCCTTCTTGGTTGCACTCTGTACACTGAACCAGTTGTCCACCAAATGTGTTGATCAACTCTCCCTGGAATACAGAAAAACAAGCCCCCTATTCTTATAATGATTGTCTATGCTGTTCTTAACGATGTTCAGTGTGTTGCTACTGACAATGGTTTCTGGCAGCTGGTTCCAGTGTTCTACACTATAAAAAAAAATAAGTACTCAGGGAGTAATCGGATGTACATAAAACCCACCCATCCGTTCCAGAAACTCCTGCAACTCAAGAGGGAGAGGAAAATATTGACAGCCTTCACAAGTAACGGCGACGTTTTCTTTGTCAAGAACTCAATGACAGAACCAACAAAGGTAAACAACATTGAAGCCGTCATGCGACTAGCCGTTGCTCCATATGTCAATCCGTCCCAGCACTCCCCGGAGGGGGGAGTGCTGGCGCGGCTGGGCGAGCGGGGGCGGCTGTTGACGACTCAAGCCGTCTCTGCTGCCGCCCCTGCCCGCTCCCCGCCTGCCGCCGCCCCTGCCCGCTCCCCGCCTGCCGCCGCCCCTGCCCGCTCCCCGCCTGCTGTCGCCCCTGCCCGCTCCCCGCCTGCCGCCGCCCCTGCTCGGCTGGCACCGGCCGCGCCTGGGGCGGGGTGCTGGATGTTTCGCCGGGCGGACATGCCTTGCGGCGAGGAGCTGGCGCCGCGGAGGTCGGAGATGGGGTGTTGGGAGACGCGGATCAACGGCGCACGGACGTCCGTTCTGTCGACGCGGACGTTCCCGGTCAACGGCGCACGTCCGTCCGTTCTGTCGACGCGAACGTTCCCGGTCCTGTGGCGGCAGGCCGTGCCGCGCCTTCCCGTTCGCTGGACTCGCCCCTGTCTGCTGGCCCGTCCCGCGGGCCGGTAATCCCCGGTCCGGCTGGTGGTGACGGGCGGGCGGAGGTGGCGGGGCCTGCTGGCTCTGCGTGTGCTGAGGAAGGTTCGCCCGGTTGTGCGACGGACGGCGGCTGCGGGTCGCCGCCGCTGGATGGCGCTGAGGTGCCGCGAGCGGCCACAATGGAGAGCCCGCAGCCGCGTCGCGAGCAGCCGCAGTCAGACATTCGCCGATATGGCAGCATACGTGAGCAGAGAGGTGAGCAGGCTTAGGTGTGGTTTGCTGTGTACCGTGTCCACTTTTCTGTCGAATAATCTTCATCCGACCCTTGCTTTGAATGCCCTCACTGTGAATGTGAATGCTGCCAATGGTACTGTTTTCCGTGTTCGCTTATGGTGCGTAATATTGAGCCTGCTGCCCATGCGTGATAAGCCACCTCATGTTGTGAAACGCATCACCTACGCTGAACGTCTATCCGTTGAGCTCTCGTGCCCGAGTAATCATCCAATGTTCGGCGATAACTGTCATAGTTCTTTTGATCTTGTTTAAATAAGCACACCCTCTAAGCACGGCTTCAATCGAAGTGGTCACTGCCAACGTACGGGGACTGAGAGATACAACTAATAGGAGGGCAGTATTCAGACATTTTTATGTGTTCTACCGTAACCATATCATAGCGTTGCAGGAGACTCACTCCAAGAGAGGTGATGATCGTTTTTGGAGTGCTGAATGGGGATCACAATTGTTCCTGAGTCATGGGGATTCAGGCAGCCAAGGTGGATTCGCCTTGCTCATGCCAAGAGCAGTAGGTAAGCTTGCCAAACCCGTAATGATAGCGAATGATTGTCGGGTTATCATTGTACAGCTTAGCATGGCAGACGTCGTATTTCACATAGCGGCCATATATGCCCCCACCAATAATCACCAGACTCAGCAGGTTGCGTTCCTGAGAAGTCTGGAAAACCACCTGCAACGTCTGACGGATTTGTCCAAGCTTATTGTATGCGGTGATTTCAATATTCATTTGACTGCATTAGACACCACAGCGAAATTTACACAATCTCAAGCAAGCAGCTCCCTTAAGAGATTTGTAGATCAATTCGAACTGATTGATGCATGGCGTCACGCTCATCCTGCCATACACGGCTATACGTGGGAGCGCGGAGGAACAGCACAGGAGCAGAGGTCTCGCATTCATTACTTTTTTGTAAGTGAGGCTATGGTGTCTAACCAGGGGATCTCAGATATACAGATAAGACCAGGCATACGATCAGACTACAACATGCTTACACTTGAGATTAAGTTTTGCCAAGAAAGTGAGGGGCCGGGGATATGGAAATTTAACAATTTACTTCTTGAGAATGAAGTGTTTAGAATAAGGACAGAAATTGTCACACCTCCAGCCGGCGCCCTGGCATAAGACTAGGGGCACTTCGAAGCTGCATAGGGGCACTCTGACATAGGCCCAAGGCACTCAGGTGCCGGTAGAGGGCACCACAGCTTGTGCTGTTGATGGGGACAAGTGTTGTCAGCTGAAGAGTGGTACTCTGGTAGCCTCATTAGGGAGATCCTCCCATCAGGAGGATTCTAGGAGATACCCCATCGTTATACATTATACATATATATATATATATATATATATATATATATATATATATATATATATATATATATATATATATATATATATATACACGTACGTATGCATATAAATGTATTACCTTTCCATCGTCTGACCCACACCGCCCCGAGCCTGCCCGGTCACCGTCTATAGCTTCCGACAATGCGAGACAAGCATAGGTATGTACAACAGTTCACATCCGACACAGATGCCATGATGGGCAAAGCACCACGTCGGCTGAAGCGAACTTCGCGTTGGCTTGTCAAGAGCCAGCCGTTCCAACCACCGTACCGCATCTCTCTCCGGACACCCACATACCCCAGCTGTGCCCGGACACCCAACACATTCAAGCTGTCCGGGACACCCCAGCTGTTCTCTGGCATTTCAGCTGTCCCCGGGCACCTCAGCTGTTCCCAGACACCCGGCACATTCAAACTGTCCCGGACACCTCAATTCTTCCCGGACATCCAGCTGTCCCCGGGCACCTTAGACGTCTCCGGACACCTGGCACACATCAGCTGTCCCCGGGCACTCCTCAGCTGGTCGGATCATGGGCGGATACATGGGGCACTGGGAATACGTGAGCCCCCATGGAAAGGTGGCGCCATTCTGACCGAAAAACTCTTACGGGAAGGCTTGATTGCACCCCGGTCCCTCAAGGGATGTTTCAGCCGCAGTCGTCTTCACACAGACATCGTGTCCCCCCCATGACAGTTTATGAACGCCACAGATGTCCCCGGACACCACAGCTGTCCAGGGGAACCTGAGCTGTCCCCGGACATCTCAGCTATGAGCAAACACATCAGCTGTCCCAAGACACCTCAGCTGTCACCAGACACCACAACTGTCATCAAACACCTCAGCTGTCACCAGACGCCGCAGCTGTCATAAAATACCACAGCTGTCACCAGACACCACAGCTGTCAACAGACACCACAGCTGTGAACAGACATCGCAGCTGTTTTGGGGCACCACAGCTGTCCCCGCACACCCATCTGTCATTCGACACACCCAGCACACACCGGCCAGCGCCCACAGCGGCGCCACATTGATCACAATCGCGTCCAAATCCATTTGGAGACCATTTGATATAGTCTGGTGCAGTCATGACTCTCAGACTTATTTCCGGTCTTGTCTTTTAGACAAACTTTCAGAATTGCCATCCAGACTTGCGTCTCAGTATGATCCGGCGATCTGCCGTTAGTCAGATATAGACAATATGTGATATACATATATATATATATATATATATATATATATATATATATATATATATATATCTGCCTTTCGGCGCCATCCTGACGCTATCCGGTGACACCCCCTCAGGCCATACAGGCCGCACGCTGCGTTGGAGTGCGATCGACGGCCCAATTTGTTTATACAGCGCACCACACTGTACGACCGACACGACCCGCACACCACGTGCAGCATGCCAAATTATTCACGCTAGCCAAATCATAGTCATTGGTTTGATTCATTCAGCAAACACGCAAAACTTATTTCCCTGTCCAGACTTGAGCATGTGTGACACAATCCTTATATACGACGCGAGACCAGGGAAAATAAATCTGATTTACATCAATCTCAATCGTAAAGCTGACATGCGTTACCACATCCAATGAAGTCATCGGCCTATGGGACACCTCTTCGGTAATCGTGACATAGTGCGCGCAACAGTCTTATAAATTCCCTCGCCGAGGACCCTCGGGCGGTCAGCCATCAACCAAATACCGAGCCGTTACAGCCGGTCCCGCTGAACTCCGGCCGACGACTGCACTTCACCGCCGGACCTGACTTGGCTGGGGACGAGCGTAGTGCCGACGACTGCACTTCACCACCGGACCTGACATGGCTGGGGACGAGCGTATTGCCGACGACTTCACTTCACCACCGGACCTGACATGGCTGGGGACGAGCTTAGTGCCGACAACTTGGGTCACGCTGAGACGATGCATAGATCGATGAAACGATCATTTTGAGACTTCGCATAATTGTACACTGCTTGAAAAGTATTACCGTAGTAAAATCAACTATTGTATACAAAGGGCGGGCCACAAGAAGAACGCAACTTCGCCACCTTCGGAAAATTAATTCATCTCGGGATGAAATGTTGTGATGGAACATCAGAAATGATTGGGTTTCCGCTGAAAGCTGAGCGGAACGCATAAATATGTGGCCGGAAATGA
The DNA here is from genome assembly GCA_034440615.1 of Ashinkailepas kermadecensis. Classification (NCBI taxonomy): domain Eukaryota; kingdom Metazoa; phylum Arthropoda; class Thecostraca; family Neolepadidae; genus Ashinkailepas; species Ashinkailepas kermadecensis. The sequence continues at coordinate 46,184 of JAOTOM010003848.1, forward strand.
AGCACGTGACACAAGTACAGCGTACTTCATCACCGGTTATTATTGCCCTGCATATTTTCCTTTTTCATCGCCTACTTCCCATACCGCCCGTTTTGCCTCTCCACCAGTTGACGACAACGCAGTTTTGCGCACCAACCGCTTGCAGGAATTTGCACCAAGCGATTTGCACCTTGCATTTGTACCTTGCACCAATTTGCAGGAATACTCAACACCACTATCTTTTACCATGTGACATTTCTGGTATTCAATGCCCTATACAAGGCAGGTATATTTGGCTGACGTGGGGTTCTGCTCAGGTTGGGACTGGGGTGCACCATATCAATATTGAATATATACACATTGGGCATGTACCAAGCTACCTAGGTAGGTAGGTCGGTACCTAGGTAAACGTAAAACTACTGATGATATGGGTGAGCAGCTGAAGGTAATTATAGTGTGTATCTCCACAATTCCAGTGGTAATAAAATGATTGTTGTGCCCTTGACTGGATTGTATGCATGGTTGACAATGACTAGAAATTAAGAGAATGGAATGACTCCAGTTTAAGCTGGAAATACTTGTGCTTGGCATTGATGTGTGCATCAGTATGACATTGCTATTGTTGATTAGTAGCTTTGCATTAAAAAAAAGACAATTTGGTTTCATTGGTTTATCAGCATCACCTAATCTCAACATTTTATAATGGAAAGTTGTGGTTACAAAGTGAAAAGAAATCTGACTATTTTATTTTGCACCAACTTTCATTTTACAACAATATGTGGAGAGTCAGTCCACTATCCAATCCAAATCTGTTTCTCTCCAGTAAAAAAATTGCTTCTTCGCATCACCTATGTTTTCTAAGTAGCATGGTGTGTTTCAATTTTTTTGGTACAGCTTTCTTCTCATAAGCATACAATTAGCAAAGTTATTGGGGGGGGGGGCCCAAATCAACATTGGTGGGGCCATGGCCCCCACAAAAGGATACAATGGGCGCTGTATAACATAGGCAGTTGATGCGCCCCTAAACCCCAATAACAACAACAACAACAAAAGGATGCAAATTGACACCTCTGGCGTAAGCTAATCTGGACATTTTATGATGTAAGTTGTGCTCGCAAAGTTAAAGGAAATCCAACTCCTTTGTTTTTCCACAACATTTTCAATTTTGCAACACAAGGTGGAGTCAATCCACTATCCAATCCAAATTTGTTTCATTTCAGCACAAAATGTGTTGGCTGTTATGAACTAAGTTTTGTAAGTAGCATGGTGTTTTTCTTCTTTTTTTCCTTTAACTTTCTTATCATAAAAACAGCATATGTTATTGGGGGGGGGGGGCAAATCAACATTGAGGGGGCCAAGGTCAACATTGGTGGGGCCATGGCCCCCACAAAAGGATACAAATCGACGACCCTGTTAAGAGTATATGTTATCATTTAACTCCATAGCTCATTGGTCCTGCTAATTAATTCACAAGGAATAAATACTCAAAAATTGCAAGTCACGATGCCTATCGTATGTATGACTATTGTAAATATGTATTTTTTCCTTTCAAGTAATTTTGTAACTCTTGGATTTTTCCCAATGCCATATTTCGAAAGGTAGTTAGCATGATCTTACCACTCATTTCCTCTGCAGTTTTTGTTTCTCAGTTGGCAGACAAAGTAACACCAAAAAAGGAGCTTTGGATTGGGTCGTATAGCATACCAAATAACATTAAGTAAAAGGAAAAATCCACATAGTCTAGACTAACCTAGCCTAACTTCTAATGTAAGAGAATAGTCTTGAAAGAGGGAGAAAAAAACAAACAAGTTTTCTTCTAAAACTTATCAAGTTAAAAAACCTACTCTGCACCTGCAAATTGGTGCATTGGTGCGTGCAGGAGCGCACGTAGGTCCGGATGTCAGCTCGCATCCTGGGCCAGACGAATCTTGCAGACAGGAGACGCTGAGAAGTGAAGGCTCCAGGGTGTGACAGGTCGTGCACACTGCGGAAGATTGCGTGCCGTAGAGTAGCCGGAATCACGGGTCGAGGCCTGGCGGTGGAGACGTCACACCAGAGCCTCAAACTCGGATGGTCAGGTACTGGGAAATCTTGCAGAACGAGAGATGTTGACTCTCGTAGGCCCGAGATCTCCGGGTAGGAGGACTGCGTCAGTGCGATATCGGCAACGCCGATCGGTTGTCCAGGAGTGGGCGCAACAGACAATGTGCAGAGTCGGGAGATGGTGTCTGCGACAGAGTTCAGAGGGCCTGGTACGTGGGAGATGTGTGTGGTGTACTGTATAACCAGGTCCATGTGACGCTGTTCTCGAAGAGAATGGTTGTCTGTGCTTGATGACAGGGCGTAGACTAGAGGTTTGTGGTCCGTGAATATGATGAATTCACGACTTTCCAAGAAAGGTCGGAAATGACGAACGGCCAGGTACATCGCTAGCAGCTCCCGACCAAAGGTGCTGTAGCGGCGCTGAGCAGGGGTCAGCTTGCTGGATAAAAATCCAAGTGGCTGCCAGGCATTTTCGACCCACTGCTGCAGAACAGCACCTGCTGCATGGTCGCTGGCGTCAGTGGCCAAACTGAGCTCAGCTCCTGGCACTGGGTGAGCCAGAAGGGTGACATCCGCGAGAGCAGTCTTGGCCTTGAGGAACGCTGCCTCCGCCTCTGGTGTCCAGGTTACCGCCGCAGAACCTTGCTGGCTGGGAGCCGGTACCGTGAGTGAGTGAAGCGGGGCAAGCAGTTCAGCAGCGTGCGGAATGAACCGATGATAAAAGTTTATCATCCCGAGGAAACGCTTGAGTTCCTTCCTTGTGGACGGAAGCTGGGAATCCATGATGGCGGATACCTTTTCTTCCAACGGTGGGATTCCACCGGCACACACATGGTGGCCGAGGAAGGACACGGCCTCGGCACCAAATACACACTTGGCCGGGTTTAGGAGTACGCCGTGGGCTGAGAGACGCTGGAACACTTGGCCAAGAAGTCGTAGGTGATCCTCTTTGTTGGCGCTAGCGACCAGGATGTCGTCCACGAAGCAGAATACGTGGTCCAAGCCTCGGAGAACTTGGTCCATAAATCTCTGGAAGGTTTGACCGCTGTTCCGGAGAGTCGGAACAAATGACGACATGGCGCATCGGGGTGACAAATCGAACGGTTGCGGACATAGCGAAGGGCAGTGAGAATGGCGTGTAATTCGGCGATGAAAATGGAGGTCCCGTTTGGCAAGCGATGTTGTTGTGTGTATATTCCGGAAACAATGGCATTTCCTGTGCAATTTGCGTCTTTGGATCCGTCGGCGAAAACAAAAGGAACATGATGATAGCGAGAACGAAACCGGTGGAATTTTTGTTTGGCGTATTCTGGACAAAGCTGTGATTTTGGAGTGGTGGTGAGATAGACAATATGTCTCTCAGCCATCTGCCACGGTGGTGTAGTTGGTGAAGAAAGAGCTGTAATGTGTGGAATGTTGTATTGGAGCTGTGTAGAAAATGTTTTAATGCGTGAAGCTATGGTTCGCTTTTCGGCGGGACCTAAATATTCGTGTTGTAGATTTGGGAGAATTTGTAAAGATGCGTGTGTGGGGTGGTGTTCTCTAAATTGAATTTTTGCGGCGTATCGGTGTGTTTGTTCAATTCTTCGGAGACCTAATGGTGGAATTCCCGATTCGATTTGTAAAGAAGTAATGGGAGACGTGGTCATTGCACCGAGTGCTATGCGAATGAATTTATTTTGTAAAATGTCCAAAAGCTTCAATGCGGTGGTGCTGCCACTTGCATAAACTATGGAGTCATATTCTATGATGGGAAGAACCAAGGATTTGTATAATTGTAATAGCGTGTGATGATCGGATCCGAATGATGAAGACGTAATACAGCGGAATAAGTTGAGTCTGTGAAAACATTTGGCCTGGATGTGTTTGACGTGCTGGTGCATGGAAAGCTTGCGATCGAAAACAATACCAAGAAATTTGAACGAATTTGCAAAATATATGTCAGTGTTTCCGAGGTGAAGTGGTGTATCTGGATTTGGGCACGGAATTGATTTGCTGAATATCATTGTGGCAGATTTTGGAGCTGAAAATGTGAAACCGTATTTCATGGACCATTGGTGTATCCGGTCAAGTGCGTTTTGTAATCTAATTAAACAATGATCATAATTTTTTCCGGAACACCAAATCGCACTATCGTCCGCAAACAGCGAGTGTGATAGATTGGCAGGCATGTTATCAAAAATGTCATTAATAATGATATTGAATAATACTGGTGAAATACAACTCACCTGTGGTAATCCGTTCTGTAGAAAACGTGGATCTGAAATCGCTGACCTGCACCGGAGATGAAAATGACGGGAACCAGACAGAAATCCTATCACATAATGAGCTAAATTTCCTTTGACGCCGAAGTGGAGAAGTTTGGAAAGTAATGCCGGTTTGTATACCATATCATATGCTTTACTAATGTCTAAAAATACTGCAATGGTGTGTTCGTGTTTTTTTTTGTAATAACCAAGGCGTATGTCAGTTTCTAATCGAATGAGATGATCTATTGTACAATGGCCATGACGAAAACCGCATTGAATTGGAGATAACAGATGATTTGTTTCTAAGTACCAGGTCAGTCTTTTTACAATCATACGTTCTAAAAGTTTTCCTAGACAACTGGTGAGAGCGATGGGTCGGAAATTATTGGGGTTGCTGTGGTTTTTGCCGGGTTTTGGAATAGGGATGATGAGGGCTTCCTTCCAGTTTTCGGGGAAAGACCATAATGCATTAAATGTTTTTAAGATACAATGTTTTGTGTCGTTGGATAAATGTCTGAAAAAGGAATAATGTAAATTGTCGGGACCAACAGCAGTATTACCGGCTGAGGAAATTGCTGTATCTAGTTCTGAAACTTGAAATGGGATATTGTATGTTTCAGTGTTGTCCGAATCGAATTGTGCCAATTCGGTGTGAAATGTGTGTTGTGCATTTTGGAGAAATTCCGGTCTGTAGTTGTTGTCAGAGCTATTGTGAGCCATGGTGTCCGCTATTGTATTTACTATTGTTTGTGGGTCTGTAATTGTGGTGTTTTGAATTTTGAGTGCGGGGAGCGATTTAAATGGAGTGCGTCCTGATAATCGGCGAATTAACTGCCAGATTTTGCTTAAAGGTGTTCGAGAGGTGATTTGTTGTAGATAAAGTGACCATGAACGGCGACGAGCTTCGCGAATGATGCGGCGTGTCTTCGCACGTTCCCTGAGATATGCCTGTTCCTGACCATTAACAAATTTAAAGACCTCGATGTGATCTCCTCTCAGCCTTCTTTCTATATCTAAGTGAAATCATATTCAATTTCTTCAATATTTCCTCATATGCCAGGTTGCTTTTACCATTGCGTGTAAAGAAGGCATACGACCTTCAATATACCAGGAGGTGCTGAGTTGACATCAAAAGTAACGTTAAGGATTATACTTTATTACTCAACGTTTCGGCCAGGGACCATCGTCAGGAGTGATATGTCACGCAATGTCTAAAACCCAGGAGCATCTAAGAGCCATTCTTCGTTGTATTAAGCTTTTACCATTAACCATTTTTGTTGCCCTCTTTTGTACTCTTTCTAAAAGCCAACAATATTTTTCATAACTAGGGGACCAAGCTTGAACACAGTATTCCAAATGTGGCCTGACATATGCACAGTAAGGCTTTCTGATGACTTCCACACTTTTGTATGATACATTCCAATTTATTACCCCAAGCATTCTTAGTGCCTTCGTCCTGGCTTCTTTGGTCTCTTCTGATGCCCCCAATGTTGTGTTCAAAATAACGCCTAAGTCCTTCTCCTGCTGATTCACAGATAGTACTTGGCTATCCATCAAGTATGGAGGCTTCATTTGCTCCCTACCTACATGTATGACTTTGCACTTATCAAAATTAAATTTCATTTGCCATTTTTCGGACCACTTCTCAAGTTCGTCTAAGTCTTCCTGCAGCGAGACCTGCTCATTGTGTCCTGTTATTGCCCTAAGGACCTTCAAATCATCCGCAAATATCAAAACCTTTCTGCTTTAGCCACTTTCAATATTAGTTGCAAATACAATGAACAACGGTGGCCCCAGTACTGACCCCTGGGGGACTCTACTAAGAACATTTGGCCATGATGACTTTGTACCATTTAGCAACACTCTCTGTTGTCCATCTAAAAGTCACAACTCTATCCATTTTAGGATGCTACCTGCAATACCATGGGCCTGAAGCTGCATTATTAACCGTTTATGGGGTACCTTGTGAAAGGCCTTACTAAAGTCAAGATATGCTACATCAACCTAATTTCCCTGATCAAATTGTTCTCTAGCAAAATTCAATAAGTCCAAGAAATTTGTGAGACACGATCGCCCTTTTCTAAACCCATGTTGAGTATCTTGAATCAATCTGTTCCCTTCCAGAAAACAAACTATTCTATCCTTGATAATTGATTCGGGTACCTTGCAGACTAGGGATGTGAGGCTTACTGGCCTATAGTTTTCGACTTCCCTCTTTCTCGTTTCTTGAAAATAGGAACTACTTTAGCCTTTTTTTAATCTGTTGTAATTTCATTGTGTGAAACTGATCTACCAAATATTGTACTAAGTGGAATTGCCAGTTCCTTTCCAGCTTCCCGCAATACCCTAGTATAAATTGTATCAGGTCCTGCTGCCTTGTTTGGTTTTATTTTCCTGATATGATTGAAAACAACATCGCTATCGATGAAATCAACATCGTTTATCCGATCACCTGTCATTGAACTGTGGTGTACGGTTGGCAGAGTAGTCATATTTTCCAATGTAAACACTGATTTAAACTGCTTGCTCAGCTCCTCAACCATCTCCCCTTCCTCACTCGCTCACTCTGTGGGTCCCATTTACTCAATATAGTCCCATTTACTTCCCGTGGACCAATTGTGCTAGAAACTTTACTCAGCTTGCAAAAACTAAAACACTTTTTGCTGTCCCCATTACAGTTCCTAGCCAAATCCAATTATTTTGCTCGCTTTGCTGCTCTGGTTTTCTGCTTCACAGCGTCTCTAGCTTTTTGATACGACCTTAGATTTATGATATTTGGAGCTTCCTTAAACACTCTAAATGCATCTTTCTTAGCCTTAATTGCCTTTATCAAATCTGGCGTAAGCCATGCTGGCTTTCGTACCCTTCTTTTGCGCCTTTGCTTTTGGTGGAAGTGTCTAATCTGAATGTCCCTCAAATAAGGTTTGAATTTTTCCCACATTTCACAGGCATTTAAATTGATGATTTTTTTTTCACATTCTATGGCACTTAAAGCCACTCTCGCTCACTCAAAGTCTGCCATGTTAAAATTAGGAACATTTGCCAAATTATCCTTGATTGTCCCCGCTACTTGTGCCCTGAATCTCACTATGTTATGGTCACCTATTCCCAGAATTTCTCCTACAGTCAAGTCTTGAACTAAATCACTTAAATCTGAGAAGACACGGTCCAAGATTGAGCCATGCCTAGTTGGTTCCGTTACAAACTGGTGTAAGAACAGGTCCTTTTCCAAGCATTTCTTAACACTCGCACGTCCGGCGGTCCGCGCCAACTTCGCATGTCTGGGGGGGGGGGGCAGATGTCTGCCCCCCCTCTAAGATCTCGAGAACTATGCTAGGCAGCGACAAACGGAAAACGGCTTTAGATAGCTGGTGACAAGATCTATCGAAAGTATTTCGGTTATTTTCTCGCTCTGGTCAATATTTAGGTCACTGCGTCATCATATGTCAAATTCGACCAGATCGGGTGGGACCCTCAGATATTGGCACATATCTCAGGACCTGTAACAGATAGAAACAAACTGCAAATGCTATTCGACAGCCCTTGAAATGTGTTATCGACATTCGCTGTGTAATTTAAGGTCAGGTCAACAGATGGGTCACCGAAACAATGACCTCAGGTCAAGGTCATGGGGTAGAGTAGGGAGGTCATGTAATATATCAATCGACACGTCTTGGCGGTACAAGCACAATGACGGTAATTTCAGCCTTCTAGCTCAATGCATTGCGATATAATGCGCATAAATGTGCTAGTGATTTCAGGTGACCTCAGCTGACCTTGGTGTGGCCACTGATCAAAAATGTCAGCGATAACATTGCGAATAGCTTCCAACTACACGCCAAAACGGTTGGAGGTCATTCCGAGAGCAAATATGTAACCAGGAAACATTTGTATATTTTTCCATAGGCCTATAATGGGTAAGCCATGGCCACGACCTGACCTCAGGGCAACGCTACGAAAAAACCGTGATATACTATTATACACCCTGATAAGGTCATGACGTGATATAAGTTTGAAATCTATCGCCCAACTATTGTGGGAGGCATTTAAATTGATGAATTTTTCTTCACATTCTATGGCACTTAAAGCAACTCTCGCTCAGTCAAAATCTGCCATGTTAAAATTAGGAACATTTGCCAAATTATCCTTGATTGCCCCGCTACTTGTGCCCTGAATCTCACTATGTTATGGTCACCTATTCCCAGAATTTCTCCTACAGTCAAGTCTTGAACTAAATCACTTAAATCTGAGAAGACACGGTCCAAGATTGAGCCATGCCTAGTCGGTTACATTACAAACTGGTGTAAGAACAGGTCCTTTTCCAGGCATTTCTTAAACATTTTACATGATGGGGAGCCAACACCAACATTTTCATATCCTTTTAGATTAAAGTCACCAAGAATAAGGCATTTCCTCCGAAAGTTTCTACTGGTTTCCTCGCAAATCACCCGATCGAGCTCCAGTTTCTGAGGATGTGGCAAGGTTCCTGATCGGTGCAAAGCTCCTATCCTCAGTTTATTGCTGTTGCATATTCCCACAGCGACATCAACCAAAATGGTCTCCACAGATAATTTTGTTACCCCATCTTCTACTTTTTGAGAACTGAATAAGCTATTCACATAGAGCATTACGTCACCCCCTTTCACTGCTGGACCCCTATTGCATGAAAACATATTGTATCCCTGGATCTCATACTCCTGCAAGTTATACCCAAAATACCCTTCACTGATCCATGCCTCAGTAATGCAATCAAAATCTGGTTCCTCCTTAGCAACATAACACTTGAACTCAGCAAATTTGGATCGAATACTCTGAGCATTAAGCATCATACACTTAACATATGTTCCATAACCAGCTTTTGCTTTTTCATGTTGAGTAGCTCTTTCATCTCTGGATGAGCTACCACTTTGCCCACTTGAACTACTGCTATCCCTATTTGCTGACTGTGAGGTTCTACTGCCTAGGCTGTCACTATTGGCATATCATTGAGATGGCAATACCACTTCATCCCTCCCCACCCCATTGTCTAGTTTCCCTGAAGGACATGCTCATATAATTTGCCTAACACATGCACGCCTTTCTCGGAGAAGTGCAGGTCATCCTTCTGATAGAGGTCCCATGAGCCATAAAACCTGCATCACTCGTCAACAAAGGTCAAACCTAACTCATGGCAGAGCCTACCTTCCCCGGCATTGGCTGCCAGTGCCCTAGAGCTCCAATCAGGGGAGGCTCCAGCCCTAGGCAGAATAGCGGTTACAACGACTCTGCTATTGCTGTGCTTCAGGGTGGCCAGAAGGGCCCTGTAGTCCTGCAGCAGCTCCTCACTCCTAGCAGAACCTATGTCATTTACTCCTACCTGCACTACACCTGCACTAAACTGGTGCTCACTGGTGCCCTGTGCCACCACTGGCGCCAGGTTTTTGACCTTGGCACCAGGCATGGTGATGCACCTCCTGCCCCTCCGACCTTTACAGAACACCCTATCTAAATTCCGCACACGAGAGTCGCCTATCACCAGCACTGTCTCCTTGCTACTATCCTGGGGGCAGTCCTCCAATGCCTGGAACCTATTTGATGTTAACCCGCGCACGTCCGGGGGGGGCAGATATCTGCCCCCCCCTGCGGTTTTTCCTACTTTGCCGCCATACTAATCGGGTTAGCAAGGCCAAACCTCGCATGGCTACTCATTGGTCTTTTCCGCATATCCCCAGAAATGTTTGACCCTGGGTCATCTCAAGTCAGGTCACCAGGTCAGGCGAAGTGACCTAATGTCCCTCCGAGTTCTAGGTGGCATCACTCCCACAATAATTGGGCGATTGATTTCAAACTTATATCACGTCATGATCTTATCAGGGTCTATAATATGTATATCACGGTTTTTTCGTAGCGTTGACCTGAGGTCAGGTCGTGGCCATGGCTTACCCATTATAGGCCTATGGAAAAATATACAAATGTTTCCTGGTTACATATTTGCTCTCGGAATGACCTCCAACCATTATGGCGTGTAGTTGGAAGCTATTCGCAATGCTATCGCTGACATTTTTGCTCAGTGGCCCCACAAAGGTCAGCTGAGGTCACCTGAAATCACTAGCACATTTCTGCGCATTATATCGCAATGCATTGAGCTCGAAGGCTGAAATTACCGTCATTGTGCTTATATCGCCAAGACGTGTCGATTGATATGTTACATGACCTCCCTACTCTACCCCATGACCTTGACCTGAGGTCATTGTTTCGGTGCCCCATCTGTTGACCTGACCTTAAATTACACAGCGTACGTCGATAGCACATTTCAAGGGCTGTCGAATAGCATTTGCAGTTTGTTTCTCTCTGTTACAGGTCCTGAGATATGTGCCAATACCTGAGGGTCCCACCCGATATGGTCGAATTTGACATATGATGACCCAGTGACCTAAATATTGACCTGAGCGAGAAAATGACAGAAATACTTTCGATAGAGCTTGTCACCAGCTATCCAAAGCCGTGTTCTGTTTGTCGCTACCTGGCATAGTTCTCGAGATATTAGGGGGGGGGCAGACATCTGCCCCCCCGGACATGCGAAGTTGGCGCGGACCGCCGGACGTGCGAGTGTTAATATGCCTGCCTGCTTAGCTGTTCGACTAGGCTGCCTGCCACCTCTACCACCTGCCACCTGTCACTCACTGACCCCTTGCCTAGGCTCGCGCCTCCAAATCCTACACCCCTGACTTTATACCACTGCCCCTCCTGTGAACTACCAGAACCAGGATTCCTCTGTTCATTAGGAACACTCTCTACAGATATCCCAGCCACCTGCACAGCTGGGGAAGCCTCAGTTACCTGATGGCCTGTGAACACCTGCACATAGCATGCCCCTGCTGCAGACTGGCCCCTACTTGTTGCCTTTTCTCGCCTACCCTGTGCAACAAGGGCAGCCTTGAGCTCGGAAAGCTCTGACTTAAGGGCCCTAACCACCTCCTCTAGTGCCTGCATCCTGGTAGCAACCATCCTACAGGCTGCAGCTTATTCTTAGATTTAGATTGAAAAGTGACTTGCTACAAAATGATATACAAAAGTAACAGAGCAGAGAAAAATAACTAACAAAGCTTAGATGTATGCAAGTTTCTAACTATGCAGTACTTACAAGCTAATCCACTGCTGTTTTTCACAATGCACTTAAGTCAAAAGCACTTGAAGCCCACACAAAATACACAGCAAAAGCCACCTATTCTTAACTCAATAGACAATTGACAGAACGCAATAGGCAATCAACACTTGGCACTGGTCAACACTTGACAGAAGGTCGCTGTGCTGAAACTTGACAAGTGGGGTGGTTTTAAAGAAAGAAGAAATCAACTCGTTAACAACTAACAAAAATTAAATAAATAGCTGACTATTATTGACTATCAATGGCTACCTCCTATACTGTCAGATAATGATCGAAACACCTCAAAAACACTAAAACACTAGACCGAGAAAATTAGACAAATGTCTTCTATATTTTTTTTAAAGTGTCTAATCTAATTGTCTTTGAGAGAATTAAGCAACTAGATGAATATCACTACGTTCGTCTAAGCTGGTGCCCCAGTAACGTTGGTCTAAGCTAGTGCAAGATAGAGAGATGAGGTATAAGGCATGATGTAGCTCCAGCATTGAAATTCCAGTTACTGGAAATATTATGTTGTGTCTCGTCGTTTGTGTGACAGTCAATGCCAGGTGAAATAGGTCAATATGGGTGCCAATAAGTCGTTCACCCGGTCTTTGCGGCTCTTCTCCAATACTTGTGAACGAAATGCGATTTGCTGCCCGGACATTGGTGATATGCAACCTAAAAACTTAGTCTAACACGATGACATGTAGAAAGGTCAAAGGCACAGATCAGAGGGAAGTCCAGCAACAGGAAATATGTGACGAAACGATAAGTTAACGACCATCGACGCAGATAATTTTCAGGGGGGATGTGGTGTGACATAATCGAAGTGTCAAATACGTCACAATTATTTAAGAATATTAAGATAAATCGCAAGCTTGTACACAGGGGTGTCGATTTTTTTTAAACATTGGGGGGGGGGAGGTGGCCAAGTGTCAACGTGCTAACCCCTCCCCCAAAAAAGAACTCATCGGATTTCCCCCACTATATTTTCAGACCTCAATAATTCTGATTTTATATTTGACGATGTGTATGCTTATGTTTATTCAGCATCGTCGCCAACGGGCAAAATCGTCCAGTAACCGGTGAAATCACATAACCAAAAGAGCAGTACACAATACATGTCAACATAAAAACTTTTAATCATTGCATGCGACTACAGAGTCATACAATGGATTTGGGTCCATCGTAATCGTCAACGTCATCGTCATCGTCAACGTTACCGTCACGCTGCCCTCACTCTACACACCTGCGCCCATATGCAAATATTTCTGCGCCCATAAGCAGGCTAAAATATTTCTGCGCCCATATGCAGGCTAAAACACACCGGCCTTGATGGTTCATCGGAGCACAGTAGGCCTGAACTGTGATGACGATGGGTGGAGGTATTTCCTTGGTGCCTAACATTAGGGAGAGCGAAGCCAAAGTTTGGGTAGGGCGAATTCGGGGTCGGGGAGGGGGCACAGCCTCCACAAAAGCATAGAAATCGAAAATAATGTCCTCTGATCAAACGTGTGCATTGATGTAGTCATCGTGACCGCCGAGCCTAGTCAGTCACCACACACGACACCAAGCAAACTAAAATGCACAACGGATCATAGACATCAATCAGCGCAATCGTCCTACTACTTTTTTTAAACAATAATCTAAAAACTCCACCCGTACCCAATGGCGCGGCCAAGAACAAGAGTAGGACACACCGGGTACATGCCTCTCCGGTCACGGTCAAGGAGTACGAAAAGGTCAGCCCAGGAGATTCCCAGAAGTGCCATCTTACGGTTTGGAATGCATATATCGGCTGGAATAGTTCCTTTGCTAGAGTCTGAAATAAAAAGTACAAAACTTCGGAAAGTGGGAATAATGGCAGAAATCAAAGCAGTTTTCAAATCGGCGGAATTGGAATGGTCCCCGCACCAGGTGTGTCGCAATACGGGCATTTTTACTGTAGCCCTGTTAGTACTTGTAATCCTTTCCCTCCAAAAGGTTAAGTGCGAAGTTTTCTATACCTTTGGTGGTGCTTGGACCCCACCATATTTGCCTTCTTGACCTCATTCACCAATTTGATTTCTAATTCCCCTTGAAATTCACTTGGGACGGATCAAGGAGGATAATATTCCCAAAACTCCAAAATGCCGAGATTCGCAGTGGTTGCAGCATAGCAACACCAAATCTAGATCATACTGTTCTTTCATCAAATCAAATAACTCTGCTTTCCAAAAATTTTACTCAAAGCCAAGGTTACTAAACGGAGGTCAGGTCAAATTTTCTCTTCTTATCGTAGGAAGGGGAAAACTTTTTGTGCAGAACATGATGAAAGAATGATATAGACATTCGGTTTTCAAATATGTGACAAGGTCAATGGTGTTTGGTCAGGTCAAGTATTATACATATTCTACACTGCCGTCTTGTGTGTGGAGTTGGGATTTCTGTGCGTGTCAGCTACCTTAGCGACATTGCGCCCGCAATGTCGTCTTATGCCGAATGCTACTGTTCCTTGTGAATTGAAATTTTAATTCAGTTTTAGAGCCACCGAAATAGTACACCATGACATTGTGTGAACAATGTTCCGAGATGACCCGACTTCGTGTGACCGGACATATATAAATATAATATATAATCAATATAATATAATTTGACATATAATAATAAAATATCATATAAAGCAATTATAAAGCATATAAAGGGCAAATATAAAGAGGTGCAAAATGTCGAATAGTAGGAACACATTACAGACGTAAGGAGTATTCATATAGGTGCGAGGGACACGAATAAGGTCACAAGGGTGCCGCACCCGAAGGAATGTCTGGCCGCGCTGCTGTTAGTACCTGTAATCATTACCCTTGTGGAAGTAAGGTCAGTCTCACTGCTGACATAATTTGCTTTTCTGATGGCATCAATATTCATCGCTCGAAATGCACAACAAGAGCAGCTGTGGATCAAGCAGATTCAATGGCTGTGACGAATTGGGAAATATTAATACATGGGTGACATTGGTACACTCGCTTTCGGTGGGATGTTCGGGGGTACCCTTAGCATGGCTCGCTCACTAGGAACGTAGGCTGTGACGCTGTACACCAAAAATTACTGGTAGGCTGCGCCGTTTCACAGTTATGAGTTGCGTGAGAGTCTACCAGCTTCGCCACCGGCCAGCGTCCGAGCCATAGGATTCGCGTGTGTGGTCGTCAAGCGACCATTTGCCCTGCAGCCATGCAGTGGTAAACACGGGTCTTCCCTGTTCCCGCCTTGCATTCCTCTGTCGGCGAAACAACATTGGCAGTTAAACGGGCAGGTTACTGGACTTCTGTCGATCAGCAACAATTGATAGCTGCGGTTTTCTGACTCCAGCAACACAGAATGAGCAGGAATGGTTGGAAAAAGCTCAGTTGCAAAGATGTAGCGAAAGGAGATGGGATGTTTATGATGTCAATGAAGTATTCTCTGGCCCCAAAATAATAATAGAATGTCCAACATTTATACGTTTTAGAAATGTTGTTCGAACTCTTGCTGGGGTGGCTTTATGAACCAGGATCCAATTGCTAAGAAGAGCTGGTTTCGGAACCCTGGCCATGAATCCATTAATTACAGTTTTACGGTCTAAATTTGGCAAAGCGCTTCACGTGCCGTCAATACACCGACACAGCGACCCCGGCAGCTCGCTCTCGACCTTATCGTGCCAATTGCCAACTGACCCTCCCAGCCGGGGACTAAAAGTGAGCACGCAAAGCGACTCGAACCCAGCATTGCCAGGACAGCGGAGACGGGTGCACGACAGCGCTCTAGCCAACTAAGCTACCGAGGCGGCAAGTCACAGGGAGGCACTTGCTTGCCAATGTCAGATTCATTGACAAGTCAATTAGTTACTTGATTAAATTGCATCTACTTCATTGGGAATCACATGTTTTAGGGCGCAAGGAATGTGTTGCATAATCTCATATTATTTATTGCATATGTTGTGCACTGTACTGCAAGCGACATATTCAGAATTCCGTGGGATAAAGTATTTCTTCACCCTGATACCATCCAACTATTTTACCATACAAATATTTTACTTTATATTGCTTCATATCAAGTAAAATCTTTGTATGGTAAAAATAGTTGGATGGTATCAGCGTGAAGAAATACTTTAACCCACGGAATTCTGAATATGTTGCTTGCAGTACAGTGCACAACATGTGCAATAAATAATATGATATCACGCAACACATTCCTTGCGCCCTACAACATGTGATTCTCAATGAAGTAGATGCAATTGAATCAAGTAACCAATTGACTTGTCAATGAATCTGAATTAATCAAGCAAGTGCCTCCCTGTGACTTGCCGCCTCGGTAGTTTGAATTTTGGAGCAAAAGGTGGAGTCAGTCCACTATCTAATTCAAATCTGTTTCTTTTCAGTACAAAATGTGATGGTTAACATCAACTACGTTTGCTATGTACCTAGCATGGTGTTTTTTTCTTTTTTCCTTGAACTTGTTTTATCAGCATACAAAAAGCATAGGTTATTGGGGGGCCCAAATTAGCATGGGGGGGGGGGGCAAGATCAACATTGGTGGGCCATGGCCCCCACAAAAGGATACAAATCGACGCCCCTGCTTGTACATACAACTTCGTGACCATAATCACGTCAGAGATGAACTTGACAGGCAAATTACATTGCATTGCAAATCCTGATATTCAGCAATATTCGCTTCATTATAATTCGCATTTGTACCGTGCAGAGTGATTGGAATGCGTGCTCTCTGTGTATATTTCAGGTCATATATCAGTGATCTGACCTGATACCAATGCCTTAGATGATCGCCGGTCTCATTGAGTAGTGTCATATCGGATCTCTCAATGAATACGCCCCATCTCACAGGGAGTGCCGCCGTCCTCCTTAGCTCTACGATCTGTCTGGTGTGGTAGCCATATTGTGCTAACCATATGGTAACCATATGTGGTAACCATGCTGTGGTAACCATGCTGTGGTAGCCGTATGGTAACCATAGTGAATAACTATACTATGGTAGCCATGTTGTCGCAACCAGTGTGTGGTAACTATTGTGCGGTAACCATGGTGTGGTAACCGTATAGTAAGCATGTAGCAACCGTGTACTAACCAGGAAGCTGTACGCCAGACGCTGTATGATCGAGTCATCGGTGACCATGATTGGATCATCTGTGGTAATGATCGGCATGTTCAGCATGGTTGGTGCTGATGTTCGGTATTGATCGAACGCTGAACCGATCCATTCGCGAAGCGATGCCACTTGATGGGACTCGCCGGTGGATATCGACAGCAGCGTCCCTCATGTTGGTGTCGTTTCTCAGCTACCGTTGCGGGGGGGGGACGAGTGGTCTAGGGGTAAGATGCTCGTTTCACAATCGAAAGGTTGTGGGTTCGAGTCTCACCTGTCGCTACTCTTCGCCCGCGACCAATCGGCGTGAGAGATTGGCGACGCTATATGACTCAACGGTCGACGTGTCGTAAAACCAATAACCAATCAGCTACCGTTGGTCCCAAATGCTTTATTTTTGCACACTCCTGCATTGATATTCGCAATTGACCACCCAGGAACAGTTTCTTGATGTTGTCTTGGTGTTGTCTCGGTGTTGTCTTGGTGTTGTCTTGGTGTGGTCTCGGTGTTGTCTTGGTGTGATCTTGGTGTTGCCTTGGTGTTGTCATCTCAGTGGTCTGAGCCGGTAGCTGCCTCATTCCGTTTATCCACTATCCGTGGAAAACCTTAGAGGGGAGGAGGTGGACCCCATCCCCCAGAAATGACGCGGGTTAATGATGAAGTCATTGAAAATATTATGCTTAATTTTTTTCCACTGTGGAGTATTTGGTTTCAATGAACATGTACCGGGACATCGTGAATTTCGTACTCACAAATACATAAAAATTACGATTGTTGCTGTCCAATCAATGTAGTGTACACCACGTTTTCCATAGTACGCTGCAAACATCGCTCACAGTTCCATTGCCTACCCTGCAGTTCCATTGTCTACAATGCAGGGCTGTCATGACTTCTGCATGCACGGGCGGCATTATGGGTAGTGATTGGTGCGCTTGGTGTAGCTAGTAATTAAACTGCAATGGGAAGTGATTGTGGTATGGTGATATATTATTGCTTTATAGTGGCTAGCGGTTAGTCGCTATTGATTCGACTATTAAGTAGTGATTGCATGGTGGTGATACTTCATTGTATTATAGTGGTTGGGGGATACATTATAGTAATTAGCGATTGCATTATAGTCATTATTGATCGTATTACACTGGTTGTAATTAAAGTATTGCGTTCAGAGATGGCATTTTCGTGATAAGTGATTGCACTATAATGTCTATGGTGATTTGTGGTTGTATTATAGTGGTAGGATAATGTCCATTCGTGATTGCATTGCTAGTAGTTATTGGATTACAGTCATCAGTGACTGTTTGCATTTATTATTCCCTTGGATATAGTGATCAGTGATTGTTGTGGCAACTCACGTGCAGCCATGCTCGCTTAGATCAGCGAGAGAACCAGCAGAGCCAGGAGGAGGCCACTGAACAACTTCATGGTGAGTGTTGACCTATTCTGCCGGCCACCCGTTATATACCCGCCGGGTTGGGCCCGTTATCCAGTCTGTGCCAATCTTTTGGCTCACGACACGACCCATGTGACAAATCCAGCTGCCCTCCATGCAAGCTACCAAATCGGATTAGATCAACTTGCAATCGCCGTGCGATTCTTTGCATGCATTTTTTAAAACCTACCTTTGTGCGCTGCTGAGATGCAGTTGCATCATCTGAGAACATGAAGCAATATATGACCGGTTCTACCAGTCATTGAACTCTAGTGGATCCTGGTGCACATTATGATGAAGATGATGATGATGATGTATATATATATATATATATATATATATATATATATATATATATATATATATATATATATATATATATATATATATATATAAGTATATATACACGCATATTTAATATATGTACGGAAAAGACGAGGGCGTATCCGAGAATCATCAATGCTTTCCTTTGTTGTTCGGGTGTCCCAATAGTATCTTTTTCTCGGTGATGTCAAGTGTAAAATGTAGTTTCCAAAGTTCGACATATGTCATCGCATTCAAGTCGTTGTTGATGTCTTCGAATCCTTATTCCGATTTCAGTAGATTATGTCAATTATCGCAGTTTTCAAAATGAACACTTAATTAGGGTTAATATTACGACATAATGTGTTTGATAACGAAGCGAAAATCATTAGTTCTGTACCCAACGTAAATCACAAAATCAATGAGACTCAATTATGCGAACAATATACAAGTAATTCTCCATCCTGAAGCGCGGGTGAAAACAGTGAGCGAAACACCATGCAACAAATCATCGGGACATGGATGCATCGTCATTAATGTCAAGACCACCCCATCCGAAAAGTGTGAGAGTGGCCGACGAATTTGTTCACCGGCTTAGTGACAGAGACGTGCTCTCAACGATGATGGCTTCAAGGATGAACAGTCAGCCTTCTTCTGTCATGCGATGACGTCACTGTGGATGAGTTTTCCGTCAAGTTCTGCATAGTTATGTTGCGGTTGTGCTTGGGTCGCATGTAGTCCTTGGGTGCGCCATCTGTCAAATGCAGTGGGATTCTATGAGACATATGCGAATCTGAGAGACAAGACAACTATCGTAGTCACTCCAGCGTGGTAAGATTTTGGCTGAAGCATGTTCAGTTGGACATGAACATCATCCTCTTTCTCTCTTCCTCTCTGGCTATCTTTCTTTCTCATTCACCTTCCCTCTCTCCTCTATCTCCCCTCTCATTCCTTGATAGGTTGCATTGCTTAATTGCCATTGAGCGGGCTGATTGCTTAGCTTAATGTAGGTCCTAAACGTTAATCGTTCGATTGTGCATATTTTTACGGAGATGTTCTTGCAATGAAAGTGTGATGTGCTGTACTAAAACAAACCCGATTTCATGACGTAAATTTTACACATTCTGACTGCAAAACTTGTTCACCCTTTTTTTGCCTGGCAGTGTAACGTCGGGCAGTGTAATGAATATTCTCACCTTAATGTTAAGAAACTAATACAGTTACAGGCCATCTTACATTAATTTGTCTACGACTATTGCAATGCCGTATGAAGGCCGAAACATCCAACATTTACACCAAAACATAGCCGCGTGCGTAGTGTCGGCATGCGCTGCGCTATAACAAATTCTTAGCGAAACATCAAACTAGACCAATTTGACCAATGCCACTAACACAAGGTTAACTCATTCGATTGTGCGCATCTGTCTGCGCAGGTTCAATGATGACGTCACGGGTTTTCTGTCTGCGGCGCCAAGGCGGCACCCAGGTAAGCCAAAGGGCAAATCCCGCCGGATTCCTGGGCGAGGTTCACAAGGTTGCTCGTAGTCGGATCATAAGTTGGAATGATGCGTTCTCATTTCCGCGGGATTGCATGCAATTGCATTGCCTGCTAATCACGTGCCAATGCATAAGCATGTTGCTGTCTAATCTATTCCGAAGCAACATAGCTGTCTGACATTATCCAGCGTCCCACCGCGACCAAAACATGAGGGGCCATCGGACTACTTGGGCAGATTCTTTTCATGAAACTGCTGTTAAAATGCAACTGCAGGTTAATACGAGGCGATGAAAATGTTCGAGAGAGGGGAGCACGCTGCCCCTGCACACCCTGTGACGAATCCCGCATTTAAGCGATCATACGCCATACAAACACTGTTTAAGCACTGCGTGAGATACAAGAGCGGGCGACATCAGTGGTCAGAACTCAGAAGCACGACGCTAGCGGTCCGCCCAGTCTCCCAAGACACACCTGGTATACAGAACCACAAAAACGTGCGGCAGCCGTGCTGTAGCGGTCTCAGCGCTTAGTGCGAGTTCTGAGTCGTCTGCACCTGCCAAAGTTATCGACATCATCTCAGGCGAGGACAACACCGGTTGCGGTCTGAGACGTGACGACCACCGGCCAGGGCCAACACCCGTCTGTTGCGCAACAGAGGCAGCCCGTGGCGCCAGAAGCGAAACAAGCACGAGTCCTTGAACGCGTTCGCTGGCCCAATTGCATCCGGATGGCGACTTTCACTTCAATATCTTTTCACCCAGATAAGCTATACATCCTGAAGTGGTCCTCTTTGATCTGAACTAGGTCGACGACTTCACATGATCTGATGTTGACACTTTCACATCACATGCATAACGGGTGAAGGAAAGGGGAAAATGTGCGGCGCTGCCACCGCCGTTTTTCCCCATCGCGGTGAAAAGCACATGAGGTGTAGCGTAAATCGACCCCGAGACGGAGCCGTTTAATGACCACACTGTCACCATTATCGTCAGGGAATTGGCATAGAATCAAGTGCGGATTGAAGTGCCCCACTCCGCCCCAGGTGGCCTCCCTCATCAACAATTTTGTTTCACTGGGGGCTAGATAATTATTAGCTTATCAGCACGGAAACCACCATACTACATTAAGTAGTAGGAAATTAGCACAACATAGGCTATGATGGTTATATTAGGTCATGGTAGTTACTTATATACATGCAAGAGTTCACATGCTGCAGCAACTTTCGTTCAGTCATTTGCTGAATATTGAGATATGCAATCCCTTTTTAGACGGCAATTTTTTTTAGTGCATTACTCGCAATCTTAAGTAAACACAGTATCACACAACATCAAAAATAATCGCTCACACAAACAACAATTACACTCGTAAACGATGCGCATAATTGAAGCATGTCCTTCGGAATGTGTCACACATATACAGTTCCATTGATAATGATATATTTGGGACGGCCCATTTTTAAGCCTTTCCTGTCAGATCCTCACACATTGTCTCGCAGGGGGTTCATAATCTCTAATCTCCAAACTAAGCGTCGCACGAAAGCGAAAGAGGTGTCATCGAAAACGCACGAAGAGTAGGGCCAGAAACCACCCCGAAAATTGTATCCCCCACAAAAGTGACGTCACTAGGGGTCGTTTTCACAGCTGACTTAATGTTTTTGGCTCTGGGGAGTTCATTTTGGGGGAGATTTGAAAACAAAAATTATTTGGAACCAGAAAATGAAGGCGAAAACTACCATGACACTAAAATTTTTCCCAAGCCCAATTTTTTTTCTTCAAAATGTTGAGTTTTCAATTTTCTTTCATTACTATTCTTCTAATGGGTAGAGCGGACCACAAAACGTTGCTTGAAGTCAACTTGTTGTCATCAAATAATGCTTACTTTGGCCAGCATCTTCGATTTTAGCCCTAATGGTCAAATATGCCAAACTAATGTCAGCAAAAACGAAAAAAATGAAACATTCCTCTGGTGCGTTTTATTTCCTCCCTAAAGATAAGCAAACGCTGCAAGCTTCATTAAAATATCTTTATCCGTTAAAGCGTGACGACTGGTTGAACTTTTCTGCAGGTGACCTCACTTGACCTTGATTAACTCGTTGACCCTAGATGACCTGACCTCCACATTTTCACACAACATGCCAAGTTGATGTGGAAAAAGGTATGCCAATTTTCGACGCGCTACCCCGTGCCGTTCTTTCACTATCCGCGAAAACCTTAGGGGGCATATCAAATCCCCCCCCCGAGACTGTGTGGGTTAAACAATTAATGAGTTTTCGGAGTTTCTAGCGGCGCCGAAGTCTCATTCATCGTTTAAAAAAGGGTCATTTCAGATATATCATTATCATTCTTATAAACCTATGCCTATATAATCTTATAAACTCACATGTCTCTGAAAGATGCAGTTCCCCTGCTAAAGTTATGCTGCTATGTTTCCCCGCGGTTAAAACACAGCTTTTCAGAAATTAGCGAATAACCCAAAATGTACCGAATCATTTCGCACGATTTTCCTCGTGAGCCTTGTCACTTCTTTAATTTATCATTTTTATTGTTTCAGAGACATACAGTTTGCGTTAATCCAGCGTAGAAAACGTAAAACCAATGACGTCATAAGCCTGATTTTGCTCCAACAAAATGCGTCCTACGACAGCTGCAGGGATGACACGCACAAAGGGTTTGTCACTTAACCCACGACGTCTCGAGGGGCGGGGAGGGGGGCTCTTTCCGGTTTTCCGTGGATTGTGAAGAAATCGGTGCACGGGAGCGCGCCAAAATTTGCCGTACATTTCACACATGAACTTGACGTGTTGTGTGAATATTTTAAGTCAGGTCACACAGTTACTGAGTTAGTCAATGTCAAGTGAGGTCATCTGCAAAACAGTTCAACCAGTCATCAAGCTTTAACGTGTACAGATATTTGAATGATACTTTCATCACTTATTTGTTTCACATATTCGCCTATAAGGGCTACAACCGAAGATTCTGGCTAGAGTATGCACTTTTTATGAGTCTAAGCTTACTTGAAAGCACTTTTTTTCCGATGCACTCTACCCATTAGAAAAAATAAAAAATCTCGAAATCACAAATTTCCGGAGTTTACAAATTTTGACTGGGCACACATATTGGGACTGACATTTTGACGGACATGAAACAATGTTTTTTTTCCAGAATAACAGCATGTTAGCAACGCGAAAAAAAATACTCCGAATAACAAAACTGATGTTAAAGAAGCACCAACATCAGTCACCTTCAGCGGCGGGCTGGACCGGGCGGCACACTATGGTCCACAACCGACTGAAAAGTCACACATCAATTAATTTTCAAAGTGCATACATAAAAAGTCGGTTTCGTTGGCAGTTTTCAACGTAAAAACTGATTCTGACAACCGTTTTTGTTTGTGCCTGATGCAATTTGGTGAAATATTGTTATTGTTAACATGTGATGTAAAAGCGTGCAGTGCGAGTAATTTGGCAACTATGCAGCATATCTTCCCGTACGTTTGCAAATACGATGAACTCGGAAATAAGATTGGAGAGCTTGCAATAATATTAAGCACTCGGTAACATGAAACATATATTCGGCATCATCCATCCATGAAATCCAAAGATTATGCAAACGAAAACTAAACAATGAAAACAGGGCAAAACCAAACGCCCTTACTCACTAAAGTCTGAGTTGCTAATGTTTTATTCTGCGACGGCTTGCAGCAGGCTCCATGCGTCTGAGGTCAAGGACCTCTTACCCCGGGCTCCTGCTTGAAAACGCTGATTTGCGGCGGAGGAGCTGATGAGCGGGTCACTGCTCAACAACAGGTACCCGAACTGGTCGGCGATGTTTTTGCGATGATGCGATGATTCGCGAGTTTTTCCGTACATGACCGAAGCGGTGTGCACGCACGTCCTTGTTGCAGGACATCTGGGCTTCTTCGCTCATGATTCCGATGGGAAAGAGCAGTGATGCAATGACTTGATCTCCGTAGATCAGCACTCTGGGCAGTGTTACTGGCATCGGGCACCAAGGGTACAGCGCAACATAGAGCTCAGCCGTGCAGTCGCAGCGGTCGGCGAATCTACTTGAGTGGATTTGGTACCCGGATGCCAGTACTTGTATAATGGTGTGGAGCCGACGGATGAGTTCTTCGTGAACACCCGTTGCTTCTGTCAGATTCGACTCGTCGCTGAACGCCCGTCTGGCCGTGTTGCAGTCGTTCGACATTCGGCCGCTACCCTCTCCAGGCTGGTCTACGTGGAGGTGCAGAAGATGCCAGAGCTGAACTTGGACCATCTTTTTGTACTGAATGACGTCCTCCCTGTCAGCTATTGACCTGCAATGCCACTTTTTAGATATAATCTTTTGTAGTGACGACTGGACATGGCCCATTTCACTTTCAATTGGGCTTTGAAGGCACTTATATCTCGGCTGCAGCGGCTCGGTTCGAACGCCTCTATACCTTGCTCCTTGACGAAAGCCGAAATGTTCTACTCTGTTGCTTGTTTCAGACCGGTACTTTGATAAATACACTCAAATGCCGACTTCCTGGACATTACTGAGTCAATATAGGGGAGACCGGGTCTGGGTGATACACGAAATGGTTGATACAACATTTTCTCCAAAACTATGAAGCCGGTTGCCATGGTTGCCACACATGTTGCTACTGGCATCCTCTTCTCTCGGCAAAAACAAGCGTCAGTCCTTTCGTCCCGTGCTGCCGCATAGTGACGATGTGGCAAATTTTTAGAGCGAAAGTAAAATTAAAGTTCGGCGTAGGTGTAGCTATCTCCTCGCTACCCTTCCAAAGTGAAGTTATTTTCAGTGTCGGCAAAATTGTATCAACTAGACCTGGTCTCCCCTATCATCATAAAAACAATATTTCGAAAGTAGAATTGAAATAGCAATCATGACAGCAATCATTATGCGACATATTAATGCACTCAATGAAGGTTTGGTATGACCTAACTATTAATAAAATTAATATGTATTGATCGACATAGATGGCGCTGTTCAGAACAGCAATCTGGTTCAAGCCAGTTTATTCCTGTTAGCGTAAAAAAGAAACGCTGCAGCATACAGTATAGACTTTTAGCCAAAGCATGTATCTGTCCTATAAAATCAAAATCAGCGTATAGGTCTTTGAATATTTTTTTAAATCCATATGTTCATTGGTATATATTATCCACATTGTTTGTTACTTACCAACACTAGATTATCTGCAGAAAGTTGCTGGATTGGTCAAATCGTTTATTTCTACTCCTAACCTATTCCTCATGATCTGAGCAATTCGATGATATAGCAAATTATTTGAGTCGAGCTTTGGAAGAAGAAGGAAAATACTTACAACCTGAGAATGGAATTGCGCGTTTGCAACGACACAAATAAACAACCTATAATAATATGACTTGCTGCGTTAATTATGGGCACGGGTGCTGGCATAGCGAAAATACAGCACTGTTTTCGAACGCTGGGAACATTTTCCAGACGATCTACGGTAAAACTGTCGAGTGTTCAGGAACTTCGAAATTCGAGTAAGTGTCACTTCTTGGGCCATTCTGGCGCATTGTGCGGTGGCCCGGCCGCGTCAGCACACAAAGTTCGGTGCAGAGGCGTCCTGGCCGCCTCAGCAGCCGGTCGGCGGAGGCGGCCGGCCCTGGCCGTCACGGACCCACCGATCGTCCAGCCTTTCCTTTTTGAATCATCAATCTGTTCAGTTAAATCAAATGTTTTCTATATAAAAAAGGTATCACCGTTTGAACTACTATTCGTTTACATTTTCTACTTACTATTATTTTATGCGCTCTATCTCGGAAAAGGAGTGGTCTGGCAACAGAGCAAATTTCCGCTGTAAAATCGGCTATTAACTTCCCCGGTTACCAAGTGAAACGCGCGGACCGGCCCAACTCTAGTAGTTACGGTGGGGTGCCGATTATAGCCAAGTCAGCTCTAACTATTAGCGCCTTGAAAATTTCTACGCCTCCGAACTCTAGCTCCAAACTAGAATCACTCTGGGCCAAAGTCAAAATGACGAGCGGATAGTATTTCATTCTAGCGGCAATCTATCGGCCACCTCGCAACACTCTTCCTGCTTTAAATGATGACTTCGCCGAGCTCGAAAGACAGGTACAATTGGCGACACTGAACTTTACCGGCACTTTCTGCCTCGCAGGTGATCTAAACTGTAACCTTCTCGACACGGCAAATAGCCCCAGCAAAACACACCTGCTTGAGTTCATCAGCAACTATTCACTTACCATGACAGTGCAGCGCCCTACATTCGCCACAGGCTCTCTATTGGATGTCATCCTAACAAACTCGCCCATTTCCATCGGCAGAACCAGAGTGAGTTTCTGCCACTACAGCCCACATAAATTTATCATATGTTCCATTAAAGTAAACAGGCCTGCCTCAGTCAACACCGTAATAAAGTCACGTTCTTACGGACGAGTAGACACCTCGGAACTGACTCTTGACCTTGGTGAGATCGACTGGGTACAGGTCACTGGGCGCATCTCAGAAACGGACAAATGGGACACACTGCTGAAATTGCTGACACCTATTCTCGACGAGCACCTGCCTCTCAGAAACATCAAACTTAGGAACCCAACAGCACCATATGTCAGCGAAGCTACCAAACAGCTCATGCACCGGCGAAATGTAGCTCTCCATTTGCAAGATGAAGCACGTACAAAATATTAACAGACAAGTTCGCTCAGCTATTAGAGCTGACAGTAGGGACGATATTAGCAGAAAGATATCACAGAAAGGCCCATCAGCTGCGTGGCGTGCTATTAAGCCCATTATCGACACCAAAAAGGCTCTAATAGAGTTCAGCCCCAGGTCCTACCTGAGCATCTAAATCAATACTTTGTTAGTGTCGGACCTAAGGTATCAGCAGAGGTCAAAAGCCAGGCAAACATGTCTGAACACACACCTCCCAGTTGCCGGCTATTGCGCGTCTCTACCAGCACCTATATAGTATCACCCATATCCCTCGAACAGCTAACCAAAATTGTCATGGATATGAGGAGCACAAGTGCTTGCGGACCCGACGGGATCTGTATTAAGGTCATCAAATTTCTGTTCTTTTTTATCGGAGAAGTGCTGCTCGACATTATAAACACATGCCTGACTACAGCTGATATCCCCTCCACTTGGAACCAGTCAATAGTAACTCCCATTCACAAATCAGGAGATCCTTAGGATCCCTCTAATTTTAGGCCCATCTCATTGGTTCCGGTTATCGCCAAAATCACAGAGAGGGTAGTGCAGAAGCAACTCTATCACTACCTGAACGCAAACCACCTACTGGCCCACACTCAGCACGGTTTCAGACCACGCCACTCTACGGAAACCGCTCTGATCTCAGTCTCGGACAAATTACTAGCAGCAATGGACCGTTCGGAAGTGGCTCTCCTTTGCATTCTGGACCTCAGTAAATGCTTCGACGTAATAGATCACACCAAACTGCTCACTAAACTAGAACTCCATGGAATTGATACTGACTGGTTTAAGGCTTATCTGGGAGGTCACACGCAGGCTGTTAGCATCTCAGATCAACGCGGAAATAGGCATCTCTCCTCCTTTCTTCCTAACAACATAGGTGTTTTTCAAGGCTCATCACTAGGTCCACTTCTCTATTGCATCTTTTCGAACGACCTCAGTTTGCACGTCCCGGTAGCATACGTCACTCAGTTCGCAGACGACACCCAGGTCCTCATCTCCGGTCGCAAATCTGATCTCCCAAATATGATAAATCAGATGGAGACATGTCTGAACCAACTATACGACTACTTCCTGGATAACGGTTTGAAGGTAAACCCGACCAAAACTCAGCTTCTCAAGTTCGGATCGCGTCAGAATCTTCGCAATATTACCCCGATACGAGTGTGCTTTAGGGACGCTGTGATATATGAAAGTCATTCGTGTAGGAACCTTGGGGTGACATTTGATCGCCACATGTCGTGGGCTTCCCATGTAGCTCTCGTGGTCCGCAAGTGCACTGGATTCCTTATGGCCCTGAACCATCTGCGTCACCATCTGCCAACCAGTACCCTCTTCACTATAGACAATAGCCTAGTTATATCCAATAACCGCTACTGCATATCTGTTTATGGGAACGGGTCGGCAGCAAACATCCACAGACTAGACAAAATCATTAACTTCGCCACTAAAGTCGTGTCAGGTCTACGGAAATTTGATCATATTTCTGATGCCCGTTGTAGCAAACTCGGCGGCGGTCCGGTACCAACTGGTTTATAGAGCACTCGGGTCAAGGGACAACGAATCGGTCAGCATGCCCCGCAGCGGCGGACCGCGCGCAAAGGCGGCGCCAGGTACTGAGTGGTGTCACATCGAATGTGGGTCAACACACATCATCACACTCCTCCACCCCGAATACATACTTCAAAAGCAGAGAGAGCAAAACATACGAAAATCACTTATTTCGCCATGTGAGCAACTCCTAACGTCAAAGCTGCAAAAAAAAAAAAAAAAAAAAAACTTACTTTACACGTGCAGCATCACATTACGAATACATTAACCAATCGGGCTGCTTCAGCGTTTGTCTGACACGCAAATCATAAGTCCGTGGGCAGAGGTGAAAAAAACGTCAACACTGTCTCCCACTAAAATCCCAAGGCACGATTTTGTCTCCATTGAAAAAAAATAATGTCGCATGTTGTCATGTACGCCAGATGGACCCACGCAAAGTTTGGAATGTATATTCCGAGCTCTTCAAACTCACTACATACAGATTGCGATGTAACTGTTGTTCTGAATATGATACCTATAACTAAGCAAACGTTTCAGCAACGTTTCAGTCTCAAAACACAGTTGATAGTGTAAGAAAGCTTACATTTTTTCGGCATGCACTTTTCAATATTTTCATACCCGACCAGGCTGCAAGACGCCCGGTCAGATCCCAGCCACCAGCTGTCCCTTCTCACTGCGTGTTTTTCATCCGCCCGTCTGGACCCGACCAGCGCGCACCTGTGCGAATTAATGGCGGGAGCGAAAACTCTGGAGAAATTAAGCGCCGAACCCGGATTAATCACCTCGTTCTGGCCCGCTACCCCGTCCCAACCAGTCAACAACATGACAAGCCGATCCCGATCGGCACAAGGAGAAAGGCCGGCCAGCTGTGAGGTCGGTGACACCGGTGAAGTCAGTGGAAATTTCCAGAGATACAGACCGCCCTGACAGCCCCCGGCGGCTTCACCCTGCACACGGCCTAAGGGGAAGAAAAAGAAAAAGAATTCCTACCAATCAAGAAGAAAGAATACAATCCGGAGCCCTGGGAGTGGCCAAGAGTGAAGGAGGCGGGGCTATAGCCATCGAAGAAAAACTGGAAGGCAGAAAGAAAACGGACTCACTCTCTCGGGGACGCTCTCGCGCTGGAGCTCACTCTCTCGGGGACGCTCTCGCGCTGGAGCTCACTCTCTCGGGGACGCTCTCGCGCTGGAGCACACTCTCTCGGGGGACGCGTTCGCGCTGGAGCACTCCCTTGGGGACGCTCTCGCTCGGAGACTCTCGTACTCGGGCAGTCTCTCACTCACGGAGCTCAGGCAGCGTGGAGACGACCGAAGAGGCTAGCCGAGCAACTAACATGTGAGTGCCATCGGCCTGCCATGCCTTCCTTCTTCCAAACCGGCCTATTTTCTATCACAGCTATTTCCCCCTCAACCTAATTCATTGTTCAAAGGAGCGACCCATCTTGGGGAAGGGGGGCAATTAGACTATGTGATGTGTGCGGTATGTGTGACACGGCCGGTGGCGCCGACGTCGCACGCCTTGTATAGAAGGCCAGGGTATGTAGGTATGTATGGGGAGGAAGTATGTCGCGTGCAAGAATGGAGAGGTGGGAGATGGCGAGTAGTGTGTGTGTAAGCAGTGCGTGGGCGTAATGTGATACGGTGTATATAAATGTAAATATATTAGATTATGCATAGAAATTCTGTGGTGGCATCAGCAGAGAGACGGAGCAGTTGTCCAGCCTTTGACGTGCAGGATTAGCGGTGAAAGGTAATACTTGGGATAAAGAAAGGGGCATAGTTTGCACTAACGACCAGGGGTACTGTGCACACATCGGATCCTCACGTCCTCTCGTGACCCTGGGCTGGGTGGGTCGTGAAAATGACCATCGCTCAGCCCAATATGCCGTACGTTGAAAACTGTATGTGCAACATCCGCCTTGCCACCTCCACCGGGCCAGAATGGATCGTGAAAATGATTATCTTTCGGTCTGACCGTTAGCACGTTGAAAACTGTGCTTGCAATAGCCATGTTTTTCCCTCCTCGTCCAAAGCGTTCGACCCTTACATTTACCGGAGATAAAGAAGTGATATTATAGCCTATCTAGCCGCCGTGGTGCAAGCTAATTCAAAAATCCAAAACTCCAGGGGCGCCATCCAGCCGTGTGTTCAGTGGCCTAACTTTCGTGATAACCCAGATAGCATTGAGGTCGGATGCCGATGGCCGAGTCAGTGACCCTCCGTGGGGATTAACGTGAATGAATGGCGTAAGGAATACGACCCTCCCAGGACCGGCAGCATAGTAAATACCTCGGCGCTCAGGTGGGTGGAGAAGAGTGTATTTACATCCAGACCGAAAATGGCGGCTGTGCCTCGGGCGCTGAGGGGTGCGCGTCGCGTTTCGCTTTGACCGGGTGACCAACAGCCGACAAGGAGGTGTAGATAGTACCGTGTGTACTTTCCGACACAAGAGTTTCACACATGATGTTTAGATATGTGCCCGATATTAATTTGCCATATGAAGTAAATCCACATATAAGCGAGCAGCCGACCTGCCAGCCGTTCTCCTATGAACTGAATGTTCTCGGGTAAGGGTAATGAGTGTCAAAGCCAATTTTTAACTTGACTAGAAAATTAATGTTGTTTATATATACATATATGACCTGCGTTTGGATGATGTCCAATTGCGAGAAGGGGTGCGATGACCGTGTACTTTGGGGGCATTAAGCACATGCTCTGGTTCTTTGACTGCAAAAGCCCGCTGGCTTCTGTGATCCAGTAGCGCAGCTGGGGGCGGGCAAAGTATGCAAGGTCGGATGGGCTGTCGAGCCCCACCTTGCGTCCGTCGAGTTTGGCGCCAAACACTAGGTTAAAGCAAAACACTGCAAGGTCGTGAGTCCGCCCCCCCGTTCGCTATACGTTTCGGCACGGAACCGTGTAGCCTTCGGGGCGGGGGGAAGGTCGGACGGATTTGGCGTGCCATAAGCCCCGAGGCTGAAAGGGTAGGGCAGGCTAGGTTATAAAGACGGCCAGGGGACGTGCCCAACGTGGTAGGGATCCGTGCCCGCTCGTGAGCACGTTCACCTGGTCGCACAGTATCAGTATACGGCGGATAAGGCCCGGCGCGGCACCGACCTTTCTTTAAAAGCTAGGGTAGGTCGGTCAAAGATACCAGAGCACTTGTATAAGCCCTCGGAGTCAGTACGATGAGCCCCCCTCGTAGCATTAAGCCTTCATCCAGGCGAGGAACATTGTCAACAATGGCGAGGCCAGCTATGATGGCAGTGGAAGATTTACATATTCGGCCAGCCTACCTTCAAAAATAGAGCAATGATCCGTCGATATATGTGTTTGTGTACCGCTGAGAGGGGAGGGGGGGGGAGCAAAATTTGGGCACCAAGTCTTTCATTAATTAATAAGGATAGAATGAATGAGACAAGCGAATGTGAAGTGAATGAGGAGAATGAATGTGCTTTAGGTAGCTTTAAGGACCAGCGGAAGCCACTTGGGGCTCAATCACAGGCACCTATTTCGTGCGGTACATTGTACAAAATTATACTACTATTAGCATCCAAAAGTCCCATCTAGGAACATTTCATTGTAACCAAGGGCAAATTGCCTTATCATTACTTTTCTAAATACAACGTAATCTTTCTAATTTGGCTAGACGCACTCATTTACCTATATGGTGTTCCCAAAACTTTGACTCGCACACATATAAATTCGTGTTAGGGACGGTAGCTCAAACAACATCAAGCCGGCTGGGGTTTGGGGAATGTGTGGTGGAGGTGGCGGGGAAACACAGCACAACGCACCCCCCGACAAAGGCACAATCAGCAAAGGAGATAATTAGCCCAGTCTAAATATAAAGTCACCCCATGTTCAGCCTTGTAAAGTGCAGTCTCAGTTAAAATAAAGCCCCATAGTTAAATCAAGAGTCAGCCCAAGGGAAATACTTTTCACACACCCATCAGCTCTCCCACTTCACACGACTCACACACGCAGCTTCCTCTGTACACACCCCTCACCAGCCACACCCGCCAAACCGCCGAAGCCACCACCCCCACACCCCACCGACGGCAGAGCCGCCACCCCTACAATAGCAATCTCTTTATGTTTGAAGTGGATCCATAGTGAAAACTACATATAACAGCATATCAAGCAGGACTATGAAATGCCACTAACTTGGCAGCACTTCGTACGAACTGCTGCGAACATCCAGCCAGTGAGCCAGGAATAAAATAGCTACCTACCAGCATCCGCTAACAATAAAGCCGGGTTCAGTACAGCTCGCCCACTCCACACAAGCCACAGTACACTGGTGTGTGGGGGGGGGGGGGGTACGAACCAATGGGGACTTAATAAAACATCTATAAGCATGCCCCAACAACAGTTAGGTACAGTACATCTCGGCACACACCACACAAGTCGCAGCACGCTAGGAGGGGCTTCGGGCCAGTGAGCTACGTCATACAATATCTAGCATTATCCAACACCACGGTCGGCTCCAGTACAGCTCGTCAGTCTACAACCTGATTGAGGCTAAGGAACAATGAGACGGGAGTGCATACTTACAAGCACGCGGCGACAGGCCTGGATCACACGCAATCACTGGAACACTGGATTACACGCGACATAAACTAGAGTGGGCTTGCTGCGCATACCAGCAAGCTGAGCTGATGAATGATCCTGACATATTTTCCCTAATGTCGACCCCTGTTTCGTATGCAGCAGCCTATCCTATTTGGTTACACGCACTATTACAGGCTCGATTGATATTGGGCTTTCCTATGGCCAGCTATTCAAAAGTTAGGACAGCCAGCTTAGGAATGCCCCAGGATGCCAATACATATGTCATCTTTTTGCATACCTCCAGTAAACTACAATTGGTTGCATCTTTTTTCTCTTTTTTTTGCAGATAGGTCACCACCAGTCATTAGTAGGAGTAGCCCCAGTAGCACCTCAACTAGGTAGCAAGCTAGTAACACCAAGGAACTACTGGGGTCACAAGGTGAAATGTATTATGAGTGGAAGAATGGAAAAAGTTGGATCCATGTATATAGACATGCACAAGCACACATACCTGCATATGCACACACATGATACATGTACACCTACACATACTTTACATATATAGACACATATGTGCTCACACATCATTTATACAAATATACATATACACATACAAATGCACACGCCTGCATATACACACCTGTATTTACATGCGATTAAGCATATAGTTACACCATATAATAATTCCTCTGC
Organism: Ashinkailepas kermadecensis; assembly: GCA_034440615.1. Taxonomy (NCBI): domain Eukaryota; kingdom Metazoa; phylum Arthropoda; class Thecostraca; family Neolepadidae; genus Ashinkailepas; species Ashinkailepas kermadecensis. Next base: position 79,430 of record JAOTOM010003848.1, read on the forward strand.
ATTTTGTAGTGTGCAATTGATCAAGGTTAATTTTTGCTTGCTAGTTAGTTTGTGGTATTTAAGTCAATGAAATAAGCTCTGATAACCTTTTTATATCTTCTTTCTTAATAGATACATGATTACAGGAAGGAAATTTTGAACCAATAATACTATTCCAAGTTCTTGGTGCTATACATGATATGGAATGAAGTCAATAGGATTTCGATAAAAAAGGTACATGGAAATGATCAACATGCCTTACTTGCTTGCCTTGGTGATGAGTATTGGAACATATTCATTATAGTGATTGGTGATGTTTGATCCAAAAATCTGTGAAATAGTAATATGTTCTGTTCCTGAACAAGATGAGGGAACTTCAAAATGTTATATTTGACAAACAATTCATTTGTAGGGTATGTATAGTGCTGATTATCTATGATTCTTAATGCCCTTTTTGTATTTTAACAATTCTGTCTAATCGTGTTGGAGAATTGTTTCCCCATCTTAATGCACAATAATTTAAATAGGGAAAAATCAAAGTATTATACAAATATTTCAATTCAATTTCCTTGACATTTCCTCTTCCATTGTTCAGTACTTAAACAGACAAGAGCGGTATGATTTGGAGGCTCTGTGCCGGGCGATCACTGTGCCCGTGAGCATGTGCTTCACGTTCGCGGACCGCCTGATGAAATCAAACTGGTTACGGCTTTGAACTGCTTTGATCAGATGCTCGGCGCCGTCAAGATCAGGGCCAATCCACCGAATCATCAACTCCATTGCAGCATTTTCGTGCTTGAGCTGGCGATGCATCGAGAACACCTCCTTGAGAACACTGCCCATGGATTCCACAACACTTTCGGCAGGCGTGAGCAGCCACAGGCGGATGACTAGATTGACGAATGGCTCGACCCCCGGACCACGTTTCCACAGTACCTTCAGGAGAGCTTGGTTGGAGTCTGTACGCTCCTCGACACGCAGGGTGGAGATCGCCTCCCGGACGCTCCTGCTCGGCACCGCAGCCGATGGCGGGATTAACTTGTTCGACACCAGCTGCACGATGGCTTCGGAGACTGAGCTCACCTGGGCGTCGAGTGATGTATGTGGGACCTGAAGACCTGTCAGATCACCAACCCTTCGCAGATGCGTCATGTTGTCCAGGATGGTCTTGTTCGCCGTGCCCTTTCTTCCGCCACTAGCGTCAGCTCCCTGTCTCCTGGCCTTCAGGTTGCGGACCAGGGCGGTGCAAAACGCGACGATGTGCCGGATCTGTGGATTATGATAATTATAGGGCCGACGATAATCGGATGCTGAATAAACAGAAGTCTGAATTTCATTAGTAAAATGGTTATGCTATGCTTCGAGTGAACATAATGGCTGATTAATTGATTATTGGAGTCTTACAGCATGTCGATAGCCAAGGTTATTTGTATCATAAGAAGGATAATGTTAAATACTACCGAATGTTAGCTTAGCACCAGTAGCTTAGTATTCCAGGAAAAGGAAGAAGTCGGGAGGAACGGAGATATTACAAGCAAGTTACTAGCAACTGTAATGTGAAAGAAAACATTAAGCTTCCAGACGAAAAAAAACGTGAGCCTTTAGGCAGTGGAATAAATAGCTGTTAAGTTCAATAGGTATTCACCTGAGTGTGTAAGCCATTCTTGTACTGCATCAGATTTGGCCAGAGTTCCTCGAAGTCCACCGCTCCGAGGGCATGTGCTGCAGGATTCACTCCTTTCTGGCTCAGAGCAGCCACGGCTGCCGCCATGCCCTGGAGGCTGCTGATGGTGGTGCCGTACTCAGTGCGACACTCCCAGGGTAGCAGCTGGGTGTTCTGCTGTGCCTGGCTTCCCTGCCCAAGGATGTCGTAGACGTCGTGCAGAGCAGCAACGCGCGTCATGAAGGTCTCATCTGAAAATAAGCAACATCAAAATGTTCAAGCAATTCGCCATGAAACAAAATGAACGAAAGCATATGGGGGAACAGTAGCGTGTGGGCGCGTTAAATGCTAAACTGTTCATACTGAGCAGCAGTACCTGCATGCTTACACATGTATGAAGGAATTTAACATCTGCCAAGACAATACCATGTCGCTGTAGTCAATGAGCATCATAGATATGCAAATATGCATACACCCACGAAACATATTTCATCCATGGAGAACTTAGAAGTTAGATAGCGAGCAGAACACACTCTTATTTATGCACATGCACGATGATCAACAATCCAACCAGATTCAATAAGTATATGCTAATGAATGTTTATTATTTTAAGAATCATTGAAAACAAATTATCATAGTCTCACAGTAGCAGGGACCGAGCCATGGGTGTTCCGCAAAACCATCGGTATGCTTGGGGTATCATTGCGTCTTTTTGTTTTTGTATTTTTTTTGTACTTTTGCAATTTTGGTTCAAATAAGGATAGTTTGCTAGCCCACTCACCTTCTAGAGAAGAGATGTCTTCCCACTGCTCTTGGGCGACAGCCGCCCGTTTTTCTTTCTTCAAGCGATCACGCAGGACCTCGCACATGGTTTGTGCATTGGCTCTAAATGCCTTGAAGGTGTTGGCGGCGTGCGCAGCGAATCTGGTGTTGGACCACAATTTCGGTGTCACAGTTGTGGCGTCATCCGCTGTCGTGTCTAGAAGTTCTTCTATACCCTTGCCGTGGCTGAACTTTTTTGTGATGCGTGTCATACCTTCGACAATGTCGTCCACCCACAGGCACGCAGACTCAGCTCGGGCGTCTTGCTCTGCCAGGTTCATCAGATGGCTGGCATCCCATATGGCAGGTATGGAGACTGTCTCCGTCTGTCCACCCGCGTTGGCCGAGTTGAGGGCACGTGTGAGTTTGTCAGGAATTGAGGCGTGGTGATACTGGCCATCCGCTGCAAACGAAGCCACTCTTTGGGACGACTCAATTCCCACGAGCGCCAGGGTGGCTTTTAGCTCTTGGGCAATGGATTCGCCATCGTGATGTTTCACCACGGGTGCGCCGATCACGAGACTCTGTATTAGATGACCTGGTGGTGCGTCTGGAACGACCGTGATGATGGCAGTGATGTCCACGGTGCGACGATTTAAAGTAATTTTGTCGGCAACAAGAGCGACGCACGGCTGAGAAGATATGTGCTTCCGTATCATTATCATCATCTCTCCATGGAAAGCATCACGCACCTTGTTCATGAGCAAGGCACTGTGGTTTTTGTCCCCCACATTTTCCCCACTTGCGTGAAGGACGACGATGAGCTCCTCGAACGAGCTCCGCGGTAGGGACTTCTTCAGCGTGTAGTACGCCGCCCGGAGCACACGATGGGCGACGGAATCCGACTCACCCCCACGAACTGCTTCCCTGTTCGTACCTTCTCTGGCCCGCGTCTGGGCTTTCTTGTGTTGAGAGGACATGAAGTGTCCCTTCACAGCTGTTCTCAGCGATTTGAATCTCTCGGGCATGGGCTGGCCTGGCGCAAATTCCGATCCGAGACTGAAGTTGTATGCGAAGACTCCAATTCCGCGAGCAGCACTTCCATTGGGCCCCTGGGCACAGATGTCGCAGTGCAGGATGCTACTCTCGGGCGACGCTACCAGATGCTGCCCAGAAGCAGCTTGAAGACAGGAGATGCCTCTTCCAGAGCGGAACAGCACCTCTGCTTCCAGGTCAGGGGATAATTCGTCACCGGCTGTGGTCGGTTTCTTGAAGAGGTGGATGATTTGGTCGACTTTCTGTTCAAGCACAGAAATCTTAGCAGACATGTGATTTAACTCACTGGGATATGGAACCTTCTTGTGTGGTGGTTCTGAAAAGAAGCATAGATGGGTATCAGCACCGCAGGCATCTACTCACAGCACCCACACCAACACAAACGGAATTACAAATTCCACTATTGCAAACTATTGCACCCCACTAACACACATAGTTTGACCATAAAATGCCAATATTGCTGCAAGGTTGTTTTCATCATGTATGCAGTTTAAGAAAAACATAACAGGTTGCCATCACATGGCGGAGCTGAGTATTATGAGTAGGTTGCGTGTTATTACAAAAACGTTGGCAAACACAGCCCATAAAACAGCATAGTATGGCTTACCAGTACAGTTATAATGCATTTAACTCACCATTTAATACCATTAAAACCATTTAACAAATCAAGGCTCATCAATGGCTCATGTCAGAACATATTTAATTGAATCTAAGTAGATATCCAAGGCTGAATAATCTCAGGCTAGTGAGATTGTTCAGTCAGTTGGTTGGCTGTGTTCCCTTCAGCAGGTTTTCAAGCTTTATTTAATTGGTAAAAGTATGAGTGGAACATTGAGTCCTATGTTGAGTCTGGATTCGATTCAGGGTCCGAAGTTTGCAGAATTGCTGAAACTGAGCCAGATGCTCATTTATTAGGCTTGGGTCTGGCCTCAAGCCCACTGACAAAACGGTTAGTCTGATACGGATTTACTAGTGTAATGAACTGAATCGCTTGATCTCGGCCTCAAAAAGTCATGACTCCAGACCAGATTCCACGTCCGGCTGGACTCGCACCCATGTCTACACAGCAGTAACATTAAGTACCAGAGGTGTTGGAGGGGACATATCCCCCATCCGTCCTGTGACAAACCCAGCCCATGCAGCCAATCAAAATACCTGAAGTTTGTTGAACAGAGTTTGATGGCCCCTTAGGACAGACGTTCTGAGAGGTAGACTCAGAAGGGGCATCAACTTTTTCTCCAATCTCTGAAAAGTATGTGATTCCTGAGAAACCACATAATTTACTTAGCATGAAATCATTATCAACAACACACAGCTTAGAAACAAACAACAAATTTAGTTTGGAAAACATGGGTGTGAAACATAAAATCAACAAACACCAAGATTACTTTATGAGGATAGCATTGCTTATTAACATGAAATCAGGCCAATTATTGGTGGGTACTGTTAGTCCCTTACTTTGCATGAAGGTACTAATTGAGGGGAAAAAATGGGCAAGCAATTGCACACAATCCAGTTGAAACGTCTGGCAAACGTCGACCCATGATGGACAAGATTTTGCCAACAGTGTCATAGTATTGCTGAAATACTTCAACTGAGTTGACTGTGACAGTAAGCTAATGCAATGCTTAAATAATGCATGTCTTAAATCATTGCACTTAAGATCTGACATCTCCATGCACTGCCTAACACCAATCCAAGCATTTTTAATCATTTGATTTCTCAATTATCTTGAAAGGTGCCACTGAAAACTCAAGGATTTGTTAACATCAATGCTCAGCCACACACAAAGCAGGCATTGAAGAAAAACAATCTCACCTGCAGTCTGATTAGCAGACACTGATGGTCCTTCAGGACTGGATGACTGAAATGGCAGCTCTGTAGTGTCTTGACCTTGTTCTCCACTGCCTGTGTCCTTGGACATTCCTGTGAAAAATGATGATAATTTAACTAAGTATTGAGGACAACCTTAGACAGACAACAAATAAAACAAAAACCAACATGTTGTTATTGGGGAAAAAAGTGATGGAAGCCAGACATCAATTAAAACCAAGATCAGCCAGAAAAAACATTGTTGATAGTTGATGTAATAAAATATCAACCCAAGTGAAAGAAACATGATTTCCCCCCCCCCAAAAAAAAAATCCTTTCAGCTCACTTCTCGAAAACCTCAAGTCACTTTCAGGCTTGGCCCATCTTTTCATGTTTGTGATCCAGTTCCCATCTGCAAACCATGTCAACACCCTTGAAGGATTGTAAATCAGCCTGGCATAAGCTATGCATGTTTGCTGTGTGTCTGTGACACAGCCTTTGGTAGATATCAGGCATTACTGCTTCACAATTTTCAATTTCAGAAGATATGTAGGCAACTTCATGCCATGAAACATCAAAATTTTAAGTAATGAATTCAGAAGGAAATATAGCAGTCATTCATTTCATATTTATAGGCATCACACGCAATGCAACCACATAAATATACAGGGAGACAGTGTAGGGTATGCATGGCTTTCTACAACCATAATTATTTGTGCACTCAAGTGTACAATATTTACTCAATATCTGTTTTTTTTCTTCAACAACATTTCAGGCTAGGTTGGGTTAGGTTAGGATATTTTATTTGAAAATTATTCCAAAACAATAATTGTCTTGCAATTTTTTTAATCTTAAATAAGAAGTTGTTTTCTTACATGGAAGGTTAGGCCAGGTTAGGCCATGCCATTTCACTTCTTTCATAATTTAAAATCAAATATTACTTTTTATGCAATATTACCCAACTTCAAGCCCGTTTTGGATGTTTTGCTTCCAAGCTGAAAAGTATGTATCTACAGAGGAAATGAGTGGTCACATCATATCAAGCACATTCATAAACACTGCATTGAAAAAAAGAAATTCCAAGAAATCAAAAATACCTTAAACCATAAATTTATCTATATTAATTTTGAAAACTTTTTGGCAAAAAAGTTGTTGATTATATTATTTGAAATTGTGCTTCTTCAAAAACAGCTTGGGCTAGATTAGCTTTCCGACTTTTCAAATTCAGATAACATTTCCCTAAAACTGGATGTCTCAACTGCATGTCTCATCTGACTTCTTCTGATTTACATGTTAATCCTGCTGCCATATGACCACCATATAATAAAGTCCATGCATACCCTCACCTTGAAGCCTGATTATCAAGTTTCAAGATGAGGGCTATATATTTTTGAAATTCAATTTATCTTGACATAGGAAAGGCAAGTTTTTTAGACTGACTGTAGAACTGTTTGCAGACATAGCCCCTCCGCCTCCTTGGCTAATCAAGAACTACCTAGGTAGGTACCTACGTTCAGAATAGGTTCTGTCAAGTTCTTACCTTGGAGCCAAGACTGCCATTTTCCGCCAGCACCAAAACTTGAATTCTTTAGAATAGTGGGCAATCCTTTGTGTTTGGTGTCCATGTGCCTCTTCAGGTTCCTCCTTTCACCATTGAAAGTGCAGTTCAAATGTCCACAACGAACATTCATACGTGACGGAGGTCGACCCATGCCTGCCATCCGATAATACAGGCACAGAGCAGAAGGCAAAATAACAATGTTCGATGATAAATATTCTGTGACGAGTATCAATGCTTCAAACCACCAAACATGCGACAACAACCCAAGGCAATCTACAACCGGTGCTGCACGCACGTGAGCCAGTTTCGTCGCAAGCGCGTCACCGGTTGTAACACGTCATAGAAAGCTGAAAAAAATAAAATTCAGGAGACAGGCAATAAGAGCTAAACTCCCATCCAAATCAAAGGAAGCTAGGCCGTATGGGGATTTCGTTTTTCTCCCGGGTGGCAACTCTTGCCAACTGGAGGGTGTCTCCCCACAGCCAAGGAGTCAGGCAATAAGAGCTGAAATCCCATCCAATTCAAGGCAATCTAGTCCCTACAGCGATTTCGTTTTCTCGCAGGTAACAACTCTTACGAATTCGAGACTGTCTCCCAACAGCCAAGGACACGAGTATTAAATTAAACATACTGTTGTATTATGTAAATCCTTGCATCAATTATTCCATAGAAGCATGAATATATCGTTCTGGAATGGAAAAGTAGGCTGAGTGGTGACTACGCCTTCGCGTAGTACTGTCTCCTGAGTACTTTGTTAAGCAAATGTTCTGTCTCCTACTCGGGTAGTCGAGTAAGCAGTTTTTTTTCACCTCTGTCCGTGGGGAACCCGGAGCACTGAGTTGTGCCTGAGTCCTCGGGGTACAAACTTCAACTGGCACAGTTGTTGTTGCCAACGCTACCGGCGGCACGAACGGTACAAACAACGGCACAGGAGTCACTGCCGACGGTAGTGGTGAGCTCGGCGCGCTACCAGAGGCGGTACACGTCGGCCGCGGTCTCACCTGATCCAGATGCCTCTGAATCACTCTGCCATCCTGCAGACTCAGTTATTTTAAGTCCCGATTTGGCAGTCACGTGACCTGCCAACCAACGTCTCCCTTCCTCACCACGGATACGATCAACAGCCGACACATACACCGGCTGTTCCACCTCAACCGACCGGTCTTGGGTGCCCCTGTCACGTACACATTTTTGTTTTTCCTGCTGGATTCTCACTTTTCTTTCCAAATCTGGTTTCACCACGACGAGTGGGGTGCGCATGGGACGACCCAAAAACAACTCAGCTGGGGAGACACTGGTTGTGGAGCGAGGTGTAGCCCGGTAACGGAATAGGAACCGTGAAACCTTTGTCTGAGGACTGCCTGACGTTTGCTTCCGGTAAGACGATTTAAAAGTCTGAACACTTCGCTCACTCAATCCGTTGCTCTTGGGCGACAAGGGTGGGGAAGTCAAGTGGGTTATGCCATTCTTACGGCAAAAAGTCTGAAATTCACCTGACATGAAACACTGGGTACCATCAGATACCAAGAATGTTGGTACTCCCCATGATGCAAAGGACGCTCTCAGATGCTCCATTGTCCCTAATGAAGTTGTTGTGCGAGAGGGAAATATATCCATCCACTTCGAATGGGCATCAGTAATGACCAGAAACATCCACCCATCGATAGGCCCACAATAATCCACATGAACTCACTGCCACGCTTTCGCAGGCCAGACCCAAGGGTGAATGGGCACTTCAGGTGCACTGGCTCTATGTTCCTGACACACCTCACAGAGTTGCGTTACTTTCGAGATGTCGTCATCTAATTTTGGCCACCAAACATACATTCTAGCGAACGATTTTGTGCGTGACTCCCCACAGTGGGGTGTCACGCATCGCATTTTGTACCATCATGTAGTAGCCTGAGAATTTGTGGACGGCCCTGGGGCGGAATTACAACACGGGAGCCCCAAAGCAGACAGCCATCCTGTACACTCAGTTCAGATATCCGAGTTTTGTATGGAGCGAACTCGGGTCCCAACAAAACCGATGTCGGCCAACCCTCCCGGACATACTTAGTCACTTGCGACAACACCGGGTCTCTCGCAGTCCACAGGCTAATCTGATCAGCCGTTACAGGAGTTGAATCCAAGAACTCCATCAAGTGGATTGTCTCAGCAGGCGGAGGGGAGATGGCACAGTCAACAGTGTGCCGCAGCGGAAGCCGGCTCAGAGCATCGCAATGTGTCTGCTTTGCAGCCGGCGCATACTCGAGCCTGTAATCATACGCGCTCAGCATGAGCGCCCAACGGACCACGCGCGCCGATGCCATCAGAGGTAGAGGCTTATTCTCACCAATGAGGCCCAAAAGCGGCTTATGATCAGTGCGGATAGTGAAAGTTCGGCGAACCAAATAATAATGGAAGTGTTTCACTCCAGTCAGGACCGCTAGACCCTCTCTGTCAGTCTGGGAGTATCGACGCTCCGTGTCATTCGGAGACCGAGAGTAATAAGCCACAGGCTGCTCCCCTTGCTGGAATCGCTGGCTTAAGACACAACCTATTCCGACAGGACTCGCATCACATGCCAAGACTACAGGTCGATTCGGATCAAAATGCGCCAGGACAGGTCGGCTTTTCAGCAGGTGCTTCGCTTCGCAGAAAGCCTGATGCTCAGCCTGAGTCCATTTCCAGGCTTGTCCCCGTTTCAACAAGGTATACAGAGGTGCCAATGTTGTACACAGCCCTGACAGAAATTTGGAGTAGAAGTTGATCAAGCCTAACCAACTCCTCAGCTCTGCCACGTTGGAGGGAGTGGGTGCGCCCACAATGGCCCCTACCTTCTCAACAGTCGTCTCTATCCCACTGCCGCTGAATTTATGACCCAAATAGGTCACACTCTCAACAGCAAATTTGCACTTCTGTTTGCTGACGCGCAAGCCCGCCCCCTTCAGCCTGCGCAACACTTCACGCAGAGCTTGCAGATGAGACTCTGCTGAGTCACCCGCAACAACGATGTCATCTTGAAACACACACACACACGGAATACCGGCCAGGAGTGTATCCATTATACGCTGGAAGAGACTCGGGACAGAGGAATATCCGAAACTGAGCCGGGTGGGGCGAAGAATTGTGTATTTACAGTCAAGTGCTCTCGGGACCCAACCTCTACCACGAGTTGATTGTACGCAGACTTCAGGTCTATCTTTGAGAAAACCTTACTGCCCACCAACTTCGATGTAAATTCCTCGACACTGGGGAGGGGATACTGCTCAACAGATGCAGCCTTGTTTACTGTGAGGCGATAGTCGCCACAGATCCGTACAGTTCTGTCTGCCCGGGGGACCACGACCAACGGCGCTGCCCACCTGGAGTGTGTGACAGGCTCCCAAAGACCCTCCTTAATCTACTCATCAAACTGCGCGTCGACTTGTTCTCTATAAGCCAGGGGAACTTGCCGAGCCTTAAAGAATCTCGGCTGAACATCTGGATCCACTGAAATCCTGACCTGTTCTCCATTGTAACGGCCCAGGCCATCCTCAAACACTTCAGCAAAGTCCCTTAGAGTTTCCCTCAGTCCCCCCTTCCCCGACAAATGGCAGATCGAAGGCCAATCGAGTCTGAGGTGAGACAGCCAGTTGCGACCAAACAGCATCGGCCCCGCCCCTTTAACAACAATCAACGGTATCTGACCACACTGATCCCCGTATGTCACTGCCACTTCAATCTGGCCACACACTGGCAGAACCTCCCCACTATACGTTCTAAGCGTGGAGTCACAGGGTATTAGTTCAGGTGTATCAGGAGCCCACAGACGCAACAGCTCCTGCTCAGAACACACACTGACCGCAGCCCCAGTATCCACCTCCATACAGGCATCCCTACCATCCAGTGACACTTCCACCATAAGCGGGGGTTTACGTCCACCCCCAGAGAACTGCGAATGCGATCGAAACAAATCGTATGATTGTCGCTCACCGTCACAATGGCGATTCACACTTGAAGACAGCACCATTGCACTGTTGTCCACCGTCTCCTCTGAAACGTGACAGATTTCCTGCGCCTGTACCGCTGCGCGACAAGCTCTCCTGATGTGCCCCTCTCCACCGCATCGGAAACAGCGGCACGCTTTAAAGGGGCACGCAGAAGGTGAGTGTCGGCGGCTGTGACACCGTGCGCACCGATCCAGAAACGCCGGCCCGCTGTGTCTCGGACCATCGCTGTGTCGCGGAGCCCTGTCTATGACGCCTCCCCTGCTCTGCCACGGCGCCCGCTGCTCCCCCACTCTGCCGACCCCAGGTCGCGGCTGAAAGGGCCGGGAACCTGAATCCACGCGCTGAATGACGTCACCACCAGTCGGCACGGCGATTGGTTCACGACCACTGAGCCGGCCGATGACGTCACACACGGCAGACGTCCCGCAAAGCTCCGCAGCGTTGGCAGCGGCAGATTCGTGGGCTTGGGCGATGGTGTTCGCTGACTTGAGAGTCAAGCCAGGCTTGCTGAGCAATCTGGTTTGCAGAGGCTGGTTCTGAATACCGCAGACGAGGCGGTCACGAAGCATCTCTTCCAGAATAGACGGCTCGTAGTTGCAAGACGTCGCCAACTTCCGCAACCGAGCCACGTATACTGGCACGGAATCGCCACGTTCACGGATGCACGAGTTGAAACGGAAGCGGGCAACTATCGATGAATCCTCGGGCTCGAAATGGTCGCAGAGCAGCTGAATCAAATCCTTGTACGGCACTTCGTGTACTGACTTCGGGGCAATTAAATCTTCGACCAGGCTAAACGTGCTCGCACTCACAACGCTCAAAAAGATAGCGCGACGTTTCTCCACTTGATCATCATTGATACCATTCGCGACGAAAAACTGTTCGATGCGTCGGCTATATATACCAAATCTCTCCACTGACACATCAAACTCCGGCGCTTTGCCAATAAACGCCATCACTCGTCTTCACCGTACACAAAGAAAACCGAAGCTGACACACCAAACCTCAGAGACCCGGTCAGTTCACTCACTGGTCGCCATGTAGTAAACTCGGCGGCGGTCCGGTACCAACTGGTTTATTGAGCACTCGGGTCACGGGACAACGAATGGGTCAGCATGCCCCGCGGCGGCGGACCGCGCGCAGAGGCGGCGCCAGGTACTGAGTGGTGTCACATCGAATGTGGGTCAACACACATCATCACACCCGTAACGAGTTGGTTCTTCTCACCGCAGCTGATCTGCATCTATTTCACAGCCTTACTTTGCTCCACAAGATCATTCTGACGGGTGAGCCAACGCACATTGCCGGTCAAATCTCTGCAAACTCTACCCTGCGAAACCGTCATACTCGTGCAGACGACCACCTGCACCTGCCAGCCATACACAGAGAGGCGTGCCGCAGGAGATTTCTCTACTCGTCTGTGTTCCACTACAACAAACTCCCTACTGAAACAAAAACATTGAAGCTGTCTAACTTCAAGAAGCGTGTATGAGCTTATCTCCACGAGCAACACTAGTCACAAAAAAACTTACAAAATAGATTTGTGTACACCATGCACTCACATTTAGGCCATCGCTTTCATATCACTTCCATAAACTACTCGTTTACAGCTCGTGTTGCAAGCACGGTGTGTGTAGTGCAGAGTGATATGGGTATTGTATTATGTTGGTGTATGAATGTTTGTTGCGCATGTGTTCCCACTATTGACCACAAATCTATCATTTCTTTGTAAATATCTGAGTTATACCCAGACTGTCCATAATAGCCACTACACGTGGAGGGCATGTATTGTGAAATAAATAAAATAAATAAATAAATAAATCGCTAATTACTATAATGCAACCCCAAACCATTATAATACAATAATATATCGCAACTATACAACGATTACTTAACAGTCGAATCACTAGCCACTAACCTCTAGCAGCTGTAAAGCAATAATATATCACCACGCCACAAACACTTCTCATTGCAGTTTAATTACTAGCTACAACAAGCGCACCAAACACTACCCATAATGCCGCCCGTGCATGCAGAAGTCATGACAGTCCTGCATTGTCGTTCTTGCAGGGTAGGCAGTGGAACTGTGAGCGATGTGTGCGGCGTACTATGGAAAACGTGGTGTACACTACATTGATTGGACAGCAACAATCGTAATTTTTTATGTCTTTGTGAATACGAAATACACGATGTACCGATACATGTTCATTGGTACCAAATATTCCATAGTGAAAAAATTACGCATAATATTTTAAATGACTTCATCATTAACCCGCGTCATTTCTGGGGGACGGGGTCCACCTCCTCCCCTCTAAGGTTTTCCACGGATAGTGGATAAACGGAATGAGGCAGCGCGACAAAATTTGGCACAGCTTTTTCTACATCAATTTGACATGTGTGAAAATGCTGAGATCAGGTCATCCCCGGTCATCGATTAGCCAAGGTCAAGTGAGATTGCTTCCCCAAAAAAACATTTGTCACGCTATATTTAAACTAAATAAAACTCGCGTTTGTCGTTAAACCACTCGTCATGCTTTAATGGGTGAATATATTTAAATTACATATCAACGTTTACTTATTTATAGGGACGCAAAGATACGAACCAAAGGAATTTGCTACCTTTTGAGTTTTCATGACTCAACTATTTGTGTTGCCTATTTGATCATCATGTATGAATAGAAGATTCGGGATAAAGTAAGCACTTCATATGAGGTGACATTTATTGAAACAACGTTTTAAGTACATGTAAGTAAACGTAGTAAATTTAGTAAATGTTTAATTAAATGGTCTTATAATGCCACTCCCTCTCGCAGCCACTCCCAGCCGTTGTCCGCGGCTGCGAAGAGTACGCACTGGGAAATGCAGACGTGCCCCATATATATCGAGAACACAACAGAGAATGACAATTGATGTTTCATCATCAGCCCATTGGCGTCGCGGCAATCGCTTCCGCGGCGGTGGCGGCGGCGGCGGTGGCGGTGGCGGTGGCGGTGGCGGTGGCGGTGGCGGTGGCGGTGGCGGTGGCGGTGGCGGTGGCGGTGGCGGTGGCGGTGGCGGTGGCGGTGGCGGTGGCGGTGGCGGTGGCGGTGGCGGTGGCGGTGGTGGTGGCGGTGGCGGTGGCGGTGGCGGCGGCGGCGGCGGCGGTGGCGGTGGCGGTGGCGGTGGCGGCGGCGGCAGCGGTGGTGGTGGCGGAGGCGGCGGCGGCGGCGGCGGCGCCGGCGGCGGTGGAGGCGGCGGCGGCGGCGGCGGTGGTGGCGGAGGAGGAGGAGGCGGAGGCGGTCATAGAAGGAGGGGCTGCATGTGGTGCAAGCAATAAGTTGCTACTGTGATGATGAGTGTCAAAGAAGAATCCACCAACGCTTCTGCTACCGGCTCAGACCACTGAGATGACAACACCAAGACAACACCAAGACATCACCGAGACAACACCAAAACAACATCAAGAAATTAGTCCTGGGTGGTCAATTGCGAATATCAATACAGGAGTGTGCAAAAATAAAGCATTTTGTGACCAACGGTAGCTGAGAAACCACACCAACAGGAGGGACGCTGCTGTCGATGCCCACCGGCGGGTCCTGTCAAGTGACATCTATAAGGTAGTTTTTTTCCCTGGCCGTGAGAAGTTAGGGATAGACCAACGCTGCCGCTTTTTTATATACCCCAGAACAATAAGCCGACAGCTCACTTGTTAGAATCCCGTGACGAGTGAACGCCCGGGCTGGAAGCTTCCGCGGCCCGGTAACCACTTTGAGTCGCGACAGGCAAACGCCAGTCCACTCCGAAATCGCAAAGACGAGCTGGCTCTACCTCGGTCTCCGGGGTTTTCTTCCTCTCTTTTATTTCTTCCGCACACACATATATATATATACACTTGGCACTACCTACACAAATACATCCTCTAGGTATAACCCGCACTCTCATTGGTCGGAACGACATAACGTGCCAACCCAAAAGTGAACCGGGCTGGGATTGGCTCGGTGGCCCAGCGGCCATCTTCCGGGGTCAATAGGTCGCTTTCGCGTGCACCGAGCGAGTGCTGACATTGGCTCTATGCAGACGAGCTACCGTCGGGGCGTGGCGGTTGGCCTGGCAACCCGAAATGATTCATAGAGGCCCTCGGTCGATGGCGGCACTTCACGCGGCTGACGGCGGGCCACAGTCAGCGTCAGGACATATTAGGAATGATTTTGAACGGGGTGACATTCCCAGACAGGCTGTCATCGATACGCCCTTCCGGGGTTCATGCCGCGCGCGGTCTCGAGGTGCATTGTTGGCATTCCAGAGGCTTGCATGTTCGCATTAATTTTAACATCGTTACAGCCACAACGCAAGTTCTAACCTCGCGAATCCGGATTGTCCAATTCGATTCTGCGATCCATTAGATTATTAACGGCCTGTCATACATCGTGAAATTACGCGGTGGCATGTACATTTTTTATTTCCTATTATTACACTTGTTTTCGATATGGGTTAGATACACAATGGGATTTGATGGATTCCCATCATCCCTGTTCCATGTTAATTATCATGTTACGCACTATGCCCTAAATAAACATGGCACAACATCCCCTAAATAAACACATTACATGAAATCCCCTAAATAAACACATTACATGATTACACAAGGTTATTTACGACGCGACACTCACTACGTTATTCCAACTACAGTTCTGTCCGTAGACGACGAGCGACCACTGCTCGTTGTCTGTCACCTCTGCACTTTTGGTTACGTCACTCGATCGG
This sequence comes from Ashinkailepas kermadecensis, assembly GCA_034440615.1. Classification (NCBI taxonomy): domain Eukaryota; kingdom Metazoa; phylum Arthropoda; class Thecostraca; family Neolepadidae; genus Ashinkailepas; species Ashinkailepas kermadecensis. Next base: position 94,981 of record JAOTOM010003848.1, read on the forward strand.
GTCGTGCGCTCGCTCTCCCACTTGGTCGCGATAGGCCTGACCCTCGCGTTCGGCTTCATCTTCAAGAAACACCAGAGGTGGCATTTCTGGGACCGCGGCAGGGCTGGCACGCTGCCAGGCCTGGATCCGGGCGTATCGTGCCATGATCTGCTGGCGTCTGCGTCGCGCGCCTGAAGCAGCGGCGGCAGCCGGAGATGCTGATGCCTCCTGTTCCTCTGCGGCGAGTTGTGGATCTGGGCGGTTGAACGGGATCGAGGCGGCTGCGGCGGCGGCGGCGGCGGCGGCGGCGGCAGCCGGTACCTCGGGTTCCACTGCCACGTCGGCGGAACCGTTGTCGGGCTGCTGACGGGGCGAGTGGGTCCAGTTAGCACCTGTGAGGCAGCCACTCGGCCGTTCCTGCCTCACAGCAAGTACACCAGTTAGCTAATTCCCGATAAGTAGCTGGTTTCGTGGACCGTGGTCCCGGCTTCCCCTGCGGACCAAACCGGTCAAACGGTAGCGGTGTCCGAAGGCTTCTCATCCTCCGGTTCAGGTCAACCGGAAGCAGGGATAATTCTTCCCACGAATTTTCCCTAGGGGAGAAACCTCTCCACTCACAAAGGTATTCTTCGTCACGAATACCTTGACGACGGGCGAGTAGTCGGACGATCTCAAAGTCCATGGTGATGTTGGCGGGGCGGCGGTCTGAAGCAGTCTGATGCGTTCGTCAGATCGGCCTCAATGGTCAGCTCGGGTCGCGGTCGAACAATGAGGACGGCTTCACCGGGGGGTTCAAGGTGAGGGGGACTAAGGTGCGACGTATTGGCTGCGGGAGCGGAGCTTTGTTGATGTTTCACAATCCAGTACACGAGGCAACTCATGGCTACAATCACAATGGCCACCGGGACTACCAGAGTCGAATGCGTTAGTGTAGACTGATATTTAATATTTCGGGCTGTCCGTAGTTGTAACTGAAGTTGGGATATGGGAATGTGGACGTCAGGTAGGTTGGATCGTACCGCGGATTCTGAATCGACTTCTAGCTGGGGTAATTGGGTGTCAATAGTTTGTGTAGTCAGCTCAGTGAGGCGGGATAGTTGTTTGCGTAGCGATTGTATATGGTTCATGTTGAAGCTAAGAGTCTGCGTTTTTGCCATGGGCACTCTAAAGTACTGGCACAATAGCGAGCAGCCATTTCGCAGTTGTATCAGCTGTGTGGTATTCGTGGTGGTAAAGTCTGAGGTGCCATTTTCGCAAACTAAGTGTACTTCTATTGGAGTTTCGGCAACAATGAGCCAAAGGTTTTGGTCAATTTCCAAGGCGGTAGGGTTACTTTTCCGTGAAACTAGGATTCTGCATTGTGATGTGATTTCAGTCGAGTCGTGGAAGTAAAGCGCTTTTACGCAAGACGACGTGGTGGTACTAAATCTTTCTGCTCTATGAAAATGGCAGAATGATTGCTGACGGTTTAGACAAACGCTGATGTTCTCTTCTATTTCTAAGTATCGGGATTTATCTTTACTCATAGCGAGGTATTTGGTTTTTCCTGTGTCGTACCTTGTTTCCAGCGGTAAGTTATGGCTAGGTAAGTTTATATTGAACACCTCGAACACTTCGAATTGGTCTGGAATCGTTATTACTGGAATAGGCAGTAATACATAGGAATTTATTTTCAGCATTATCAGTGAGGTATGTATCATTAGGTAGTATTTCTCTACTTCATCGGGACGGTAAGGGAGTGTTTTTGCGCTGGGCAGTGCATTTTTGATGTGTGACAGAAGGTCACGCAGTTGGGCTGGGTCGATAAATGAACGAGACAAAATTCCATGTGCGAGCAAGCTAACCTGGAGTTGCCATTCTGACTGTTGTACAGCGGCCTGTTGGAGGATAGAACCAGTTGTTTCAATTACTTTTGTGATTTGACTCTGCAATTTGATGTAGGTACCTAGGCGTTGTACGTCATTCTGTTCAAGGTTTCTAATTTTATGCGTAAGATTGGCTACTAGTTGGTTGATGTGGTTGATTGCATTTCGGTTAATCTGGACTTCCTTTGTTGTCTGATTTATAAATGTTATACTTTCTCCCAGAACATGTATAATTTGCTCGTTATTTGCTTCCAATGTGTTCAATCTGTTGAGGACAGCTTCCAGTTCAGCGTCCGTGGTAGTGCCGAACATAAACGACATCGCGTCTCCGATGAATGGCAACATGGACCTCTTTGACCTACGCAGTTTTTGTGGGTCGGATGTTTGAATCGCTTTCAATATGTCAGTGATGTGAAGTCGGAATATGATCAGGCGGTCGTGCAGCTGGGATAGTAGTTCGTCGACGTACGGAAAATGAGGGTGGTCTGCCAGATATTGAATTACGCTTTTCTCAAATACATGTAGCGTATGGTTCACATTGATCACTAAATTCGATACACCGGTTTTCGCGATAGGAACGTGCACATTCGACGTTTCCTGAGTTGCGTATAACATTCCACGCGGCAAGAACAAAGCTCCGTGGGTTGGTTCATATGCTAGGATCAGTAGCATAAGGAGCATTTTGACCACCGATGACATTCTGTAACAGAGTAGTACTGGTGTCACAGGAGACAGCAGTTGAGTGATCGACACGGCGTCTCACTCGATACGCTTCGTACCGGTATTGCGCATTATATTAACACTCGTCCGTATAGGGGGGGGTGCAACCCCCCCTAAGGTTTTTTGTGTATTCCTTCCAAACCGATGAACGGATCGCTCTGAGATTTTCAGTACCCTCTGGGGATACCTTTTGACGACTTTTGGTGAAATTTGTTTGGGAGTGCATGTCAGGTCACAGAGTTATGAGGTCATAAAAGGGAGCACCTCCGAGCAGTTTTCAACAAATACGTGATTGTCGCACCTAAACATGGCATTGTTGCCTACATCGACTGGTATTATGTGTTTTGCAATGCAATTTTGCAATGCCCAGATGGGTTCCCATTGGAAAAATAATGTTCCAAAAATCGTTGACCTCGGTTGACTTCGTTTGACCTTTCGACCTTTTTTAGCTGACCTACGGTAATTTTTCGTGCTGAATTCGAATTCAGCGTCCATTTTTACCGTGAGGAACTTTAAACTTCGAAATTGGAACCACTCTTAAAAAAGTTGGATATTTGGGGTCACGGCTTTCACCTCATTTGGTGCATGACATATTGGTCCGATCACATCGTGTCACATGTCGTTATGTTCGCAAGGTCCCAATAAACATGTTTCCGGCCATGTCGTGCATATTTAGACAGTAGTTTCGATGTAACTGACGATTTTCTGCTGAAAATACCCCAACAAAATTTATTCTCAATTTTACACCTTTGATCTGACCTGGAAGGTCAACCATTGACCTTAGAAGGTCATACTGAATTCCAACCGCGAGATCTCGGCCAAATCTATCACATTCGTATTTGGTTCGTTTTCGTAACATGCACGGTTTCGAATCGCTAGGGGGGGGTGTCGTAACCCCCCCCCCTATAGGACCGAAGGTGGTAAAATGCCGAATACTGGCGAGGGTTAAAGAGGATGTCACCGCGTCACCAAATGGTTGCTTCACTGAGCCTGTTATCAACACGTCATACCAATTGTCGTGACTCACTGGTACACATTATACATCAATACTGACTATTCCCACATCGACGTAAACATTTCCATCTGCGTTTTCATCTGTGCCATCAACATTGCGTTCTGTTTCTCCGCAAAAGCAACTAATGCCGAAGTTTTACGTTGCTTCAAGCTTATAGATTCCACGTCTGCATCGTACTCTGTAGATGACGTATCCTCATATATCTGCAGTTTGTCGGGAGGGCAATCATCGCCTGACGTTAGTTCTAATGGCCGTTTTTCTGGAGCAACACCTGGTGGGCTCTCTGCTGATTCTCTCAAACGATGGGCTAATTCTGCTAGAGGTACATTGTCTTCCGAGTCACTAATCTGAAGTTTTGTTCATTTCGTTGTGCGTGGCTGCGACTTTTCATTCTCCGATTCGCTAGACGTGGGCAATTGACGTTTTGCTAACCGCTGGGCTAATTCGGCCAGCGGTAAGTCATCCTCAGACTCACTAGTACCTGGGAGTTGACTTGGTTCGGCTAACTGGGTGGGTGATGATTCAGCTTCTCGTCGGCCTGTCTCGACCGGCGGGTCTGGCCTTGTGCCAGTTATGTCTGGAGCCCGTGTCGGCATGTCGACGTCATCGTCTGCTGACCCTACTGGCCAGTCCGTGTCCATGAGCTCATAGCCACAACTTGGCTGCTGGCTGAGTTTAGCTTCTGCGCGCTTAGCTAGCCTTGAGGGCTGGATGCGTTCGGGAGTGAGACGGTCGGGTTTAGACCGTTTATTGATATACTTCAGATTAATTAGCTCATCTACATCCTTCGTGGGTTCCCAGGCGGTTGTGGGGTCAGCTAAACGTAGTTTTTGTACGTGTACCAGGCGAGTTTTTCCCGTAACTTGACTTCGAATAACATAATTAACAGCGCTCACCTGCTTAATTACTCTAAAATACGGCTTCCACGGTAAGGCGAATTTGGGTGAATTACCAGGATGCACTGTAGTGTCGTAATAGTACACTGGGTCTCCTATTTTAAAATTACGTGGTTTTGCTTTTCGGTCTGAGTAAACCTTGTTCTTTTCGTGACTGGCCACTATGTGGTTCTTCACGTGACTATAGGCTTCATGTAAATTGGCTAACATTTTTGGTACGTAGTCGTCTCCGTAGTATTTAACTTTGGGTTGCAATAAGTTATCTAAAGGGAGGACGGGGTCACGACCGTATAGCGTGAAGAAGGGTGATATTGTTCCTGAACTTCAAATGTTTGCTGTTCGGTAGGCAGCTAAGGTAGCAGGTATTTTTGTGTCCCAGTCGTTTTGGTTCAGGTTAATTGATTTGGCTAAGATATCGTTTTGTACCCTATGATACCTCTCGACTTTACCATTTACAGATGGGTGGTATGCACTGGTACGGATATGTCCAATGTTCAGGCATGTTTCTAGTTCCTCAACTATTGTATTTAGAAATTCCGTGCCTCGGTCGGAAAGGATTATTCGTGGGCAAGAGCGTCGTGGGATAATTTCCTCCAGAAGGAGTTTGGCAACTGTTTTGGTGTCCTTTCTTGATGTGCAGAAACTTTCCGGCCATGAGGAGAAGTGATCGACAATGGTAATTACGTACCGGTTACCGTTTTCCGTTTCTGGATATGGGCCACAAGTGTCAATTCCTATCATTTCGAACGGGTAATGTGGCACGGGCATGTCCTACATTGGGGCTGGAGCTGCCTTTGCTCGTCGTCCTGTGCACAATACACAAGCTTTTATGTATACTACAGTATCTCGCCACATACCACACCAATAATATCTAAACTTCAGTTTCTCATACGTCTTTGTCAACCCCATATGTCCGGCAAAGAAGCCTTCATGAAATTCTTTAAGTAATTATTGTCTCAAACATTTCGGCACGCATAATTGTAGTCCAGGGAACGGTCCACAGCGTGGTCCTTCGCTAATTTTATAAATGAGTTTGTCTAACTCCATATAATGTAATACGAGATCTTTATAGTCTGTGTGATTTGTATGGTTTATTATTTTCCGAATTTTTCCTATTTCCTCGTCTGTTTTCTGGAGCTTCTCAATATTTTCCCACCTTACTAATACATCCTTGAATCTTTCTTCTCGACTCAACTCTTCCTCCCGTTTACTGAATTCGGTTCCCTTGAAGTCTCCCATGGGAACGTGGTCGGAATCGATTACATTTATTTTCTGATTGGTTTCACTCATTCGGCTGAGGTGATCTGCGACGATTTTCTTTGAGCCTTTAACCCGCGCACGTCCGGGGGGGGGGGGCAGATATCTGCCCCCTCCTGCGGTTTTTCCTACTTTTCCGCCATACTAATCGGGTTAGCAAGGCCAAACCTCGCATGGCTGCTCATTGGTCTTTTCCGCATATCCTCAGACATTTTTGACCATGGGTCATCTCAAGTCAGGGCACCAGGTCAGGTGAAGTGACCTAACGTCCCTCCGAGTTCTAGGTGGCATCACTCCCACAATAATTGGGCGATTGATTTGAAACTTATATCACGTTATTATCTTATCAGGGTCTATAATATGTATGTCATGGTTTTTTCGTAGCGTTGACTTGAGGTCAGGTCGTGGCCATGGCTTACCCATTATAGGCCTATGGAAAAATATACAAATGTTTCCTGGCTACATATTTGCTCTCGGAATGACCTCCAACCGTTATGGCGTGTAGTTGGAAGCTATTCGCAATGCTATCGCTGACATTTTTGTTCAGTGGCCCCACCAAGGTCAGCTGAGGTCACCTGAATTCACTAGCACATTTCTGCGCATTATATCGCAATGCATTGAGCTAGAAGGCTGAAATTACCGTCATTATGCTTGTATCGCCAAGACGTGTCGATTGATATATTACATGACCTCCCTACTCTACCCCATGACCTTGACCTGAGGTCATTGTTTCGGTGACCCATCTGTTGACCTGACCTTAAATTACACAGCGTACGTCGATAGCACATTTCAAGGGCTGTCGAATAGCATTTGCAGTTTGTTTCTATCTGTTACAGGTCCTAAGATATGTGCCAATATCTGAGGGTCCCACCCGATCTGGTCGAATTTGACATATGATGACCCAGTGACCTAAATATTGACCTGAGCGAGAAAATGATCAAAATACTTTCGATAGAGCTTGTCTCCAGCTATCCAATGCCGTTTTCCGTTTGGCGCTATCTAGCATAGGTCTCGAGATCTTAGGGGGGCAAACATTTGCCCCCCCCGGACATGTGAAGTTGGCGCGGACCGCCGGACGTGCGAGTGTTAATGTACACAATTTCACAGTTGTGCTCGGAAAGCATGATAGCCCATCTCTGTAGCATTGGGTTTTTCATCTCTGAAAGATTTTAAAATGTAAGTGGTCTGTGATCAATCAGGATGGTGAATTTTGGTCCCAGCAAATATTGACGTAATTTTGAGAATGCGTAAATGCAGGAATAAGCTTCCAATTGCACAATCGGCCATTTTTGTTGTGTTTCGTTAAGTTGTTTAGACAAATATTGGATTCATTTCTCTTCACCATTGTGTTCCTGCACTAAAACTGCTCCTACCGCTCTCAGTGAGGCGTCGGTATACAACTTATAGTCTTTAGTGACATCTGGGTAAGCCAGCTTGTGTTTTAATGTTGTGAAAGCGTTTTCGCAATCATCTGTCCAAATGAAGGTTGCATGTTTCCTCGTTAAGTCAATCAGTGGTGTGGCAATTTGGCTAAATTTAGGGATGAAACGTCGATAGTAAGAACACATGCCGATAAATGATCGGACTCCTTTCACGGTAGTCGGAGCTGCCATGTACTGTATAGCTTCTACCTTCTCCGGGTTTGGCTTGATGCCATAGGCTGATACCACGTGTCCTAGATATTGTACTTCCTTTTTTAGAAACTCGCATTTTGATAGTTTCAACTTCAGCTGTGCTTTTCGCAGGCGACGAAAAACCTCCTCCAAATGAGCTAGATGTTCTTTGAATGTTTTTTATTATATTATTATGTCGTCGATGTATGCTGTTGCGAATTGATTCTGTATTCCAGATAGAACTTTGGACATCACTTGAGCAAAGAGGCTCGGAGCGTTGCAGATTCCAAAGGGCATTTTTCTGAAGTTCCACAAACCCATGAAGCAGATAAAGGCTGTCTTAAGTAGGCCATCTTTTGCCATTGGGATTTGCCAATATCCTGACTTTAGATCTAGTGATGAGAAGAAGTTTGCTCCGCCGAGAGACGCGAGAATATCTTCTATTAGTGGAAGGGGATAGCTGTTTTGCTTCGTAATATTATTTAATTTCCGATAGTCGACTGCGAATCGTTCGAGCCGTCTTTTTTCCGCACTATTACTATGGGCGCGGCCCACGGACTGTCGGATTCCTCTATTATACCAGCCTTTAGCATGATATGTATCTGTTCCTCCACATATTTTCGTTGGCGAAACGGCGTTTTGTAAGGCGGCTGACGGACGGGCGCGTGGTCATCGGTCTCTATCTCCATCTCGGCGAGGTCAGTTGTACCGAGGTCGGCGTCAGTCGCGGCAAACAGGTCAGCATTGGCTCGTAACAGCTGTTTGAGATCGTCCCTGTCAGCGTCGGTCAGATGAGCCAGTCGCGTTTGCTCAACTGGGTCAGTGGGTGAGGTGGTCGGGGCTAAGTCAAGGTCTTGTGGCATGTCAACAAGATACTCCAGATCCGAATCATCTATTCTCTCAGCGTAGGCGATCACTTGATTGTTATACATTGTGAAGTCTCGGGTAGACGTATTTATAATTCTTACTGGTAGTCGCTTATGGCGGTCTGGTTTTGCCACTACCTAGGCTATGATTAAGCCTAGCTCCTCGGAAATTTCTGGTGTGTTATCCAGTGACCTCACATAGCACGTTTGATTCACCAGTTGCGCCCTGTTTACAACTGCTAGATACTCCACGACCGTATTGGCCGGGATAAATGTACGTCCTTTGATCCTGACTAGCGAACTCGCCTTTTCGCTAATCGTGCGCTGCTGACGGCGAAGCGGAATCATACTACCTTCGATACACAAGGCTTTTTTCTCGAAATATAATTTTGCTCCAAACTCCGTTAAGAAATCGTTTCCTAACATGCATTGTTGTTTCAATCCTGCTGCAATTTGAAAGCTGAATGGTTTACTGAATTTACTCATCTCGACACTAAATGTTCCTACACCAATGTTTTTCAAACGATGCCCGCTTGCTGAAATGAGTGGGATGCGATCTTTTTGGTCCTCTGAAAATCTGAGAGTCTGCTTTTTTGTGATTTTATCAAAAAGTTCCTTTGACATTAGGGAAATATCTGCTCCTGTGTCAACGAGCGTATAAGCCGTTTGATTTCCGACTTTGATCCAGCACATGGGAGTGTTGGGTTTAACACGAACGTGCTGGACATTTTTGTGGTTCATTTTCTGTTTCTGCGGGTTTCGCTTCCTACGGATGTTTTTTCTTTCCTTACTCTGTGGTTTCTGATTCCAATTAGCTCTAGCTCTACCGTGGTGGTCGTTCACAGCAGAGCTCGGCCGTTTCCCGTTTCTCTAGGGGGCGTTGGGCAGGAACGACACTGCCATCCCACGTGACCCACCTTGGTGCATCGGTGACAAATGGGTCGGCCGTCCGGGGTCCATTGATACGAGGGATTAGGCGGGTTTGGCGGTCGAGGTCTCCACGTCGCGGGGCCGAAAGAGGGGCGCGGCATTGGAGGTCCATAGTTGGGTCGGGGAACGTACGATCTGGGTGGTCGCGGGTATGGTGGATAGGTCGGGGTGAATACACGTGGTCCTAATAGAGGCTGGACTTGTGGTCTTGGGGGTCTAATTTTTGAGCTGCCAGTTTTGATACAGTCTCCCCTAGGGATACTACCAGTTTCTCGATTTTGTCTAACCGTTCATTTCCGCTTTGTACCATATCAACTTCCATAGGTTCCTCTTCCGTTTTCGTTGATCCTCTACATAATAAAAATGTTTTAAGCAGTTGCTGTTCATGCACAGCGAATTGAATTGCCTCCTCAAGGGTCTGAAAGGTATGCCTATATAAATTTTCTGCTAGCTGTTGGCTTTGTACTCCTTTGTTGAACACATCTAACAAAATTTGTTGGGTAGCGGGGCTATCAATGTCTGTATAAGCTTCCTTGGCTAGTGAAATAATTATCTCGGAGTAGTTCTGAATCGACTCCACGCGATGTTGTTTTGTTCTTCGTAGGGTTTCTTGAGCGTTTTTCTGATCCGAGAGGTCAGAATAGCGTTCCCTCATTACCTGTTTAATTTCTGCCCACGTTAGGTTTGCCTGTAGCGAGAGCATACGTTGGAGAAATTCGGCCGCGGGTCCACCAAGTGTTTTTAAGCAAATGATTCTCATCTGTTCATTATCTATACTATAACTAATTCGATCCAACTGCTTTATCCAATCCACCAAACGATTATGGCTATCTCCTGTATATTGTTTGATATTGTTACTTAAGCCCTGAGCTCTTAATTCCATCCTGATTTGATTAAAACTCTCAGAGATACGATCCAGCGGAATCTCGGTATTGTTCCTTTACTTTAATTAAATTCTCAAAATAAAATTTCGATTCACACAGGTTTTGCGGAGAGGTGTGCGACTAATTAGTTTCCTAATCCACGTACAGTTCATACATGTAGTACACAATGAACACGCGAACACCTCAATACTATGCAGCGGTCAAAATTTGGCACAGGTATTGTTTGGAGGATTTTAGGAATTTCCCGGGCTTACTGCGTTGTTGAGGTAGTCGGATTGATTTGCTCCTCCTGCAGACAGATGTACTCGTAGTCGGATGAGCTGACCTCAGGTCGTCCGATGTGATGCCCGAAGATCACCAGCACCAGATGTGACAGCTTGGTGACTGTCCAGGGGCCTACATCCGCGGTCTCGGCACCAGTTATAGGGTAGTTTTTTCCCTGGCCGTGAGAAGTTAGGGATAGACCAACGCTGCCGCTTTTTTATATACCCCAGAACAATAAGCCGGCAGCTCACTTGTTAGAATCCCATGATGAGTGAACGCCCGGGCTGGAAGCTTCCGCGGCCCGGTAACTACTTTGAGTCGCGACAGGCAAACGCCAGTCCACTCCGAAATCGCAAAGACGAGCTGGCTCTACCTCGGTCTCCTGAGGTATCTTCCTCTCTTTTATTTCTTCCGCACACACATATATATACACTTGGCACTACCTACACAAATACATCCTCTAGGTATAACCCGCACTCTCATTGGTCGGCACGACATGACGTGCCAACCCAAAAGTGAACCGGGCTGGGATTGGCTCGGTGGCCCAGCGGCCATCTTCCGGGGTCAATAGGTCGCTTTCGCGTGCACCGAGCGAGTGCTGACATTGGCTCTATGCAGACGAGCTACCGTCGGGGCGTGGCGGTTGGCCTGGCAACCCGCAATGATTCATAGAGGCCCTCGGTCGATGGCGGCACATCACGCGGCTGACGGCGGGCCAGAGTCAGCGTCAGGACATATTAGGAATGATTTTGAACGGGGTGACATTCCAAGACAGGCTGTCATCGATACGCCCTTCCGGGGTTCATGCCGCGCGCGGTCTCGAGGTGCATTGCTGGCATTCCAGAGGCTTGCATGTTCGCATTAATTTTAACATCGTTACACATCGCTTCGCGAATGGATCGGTTTAGCGATTCACCAGCAACGAAACTCAGCACCAACCACGCTGAACATGCCGATCATGACCACAGATGATCCATCCATGGTCACCGATTACATACAGCGGCTGGCGTACAGCGTCCTGGTTAGTACACGGTTGCTACATGGTTACCATACGGTCACAACATCATGGTCATCACACAATAGTTACCACACACTGGTTACGACAGCATGGCTACCATAGTATAGCTATTACACTATGGTTACCATACGGCTACCACAGCATTGTTACCACAGATGGTTACCATACGGCTACCACAATATGGCTACCCCACCAGACAGATCGTAAAGCTAAGGAGCTAGGACGGCGACACTCCTTGTGAGACGGGGCGTATCCATTGAGAGATCGGATATGACAATACTCAACGAGATCGGCGATCATCTAACACATCGGTATCAGGTCAGATCACTGAGATATGACCTGAAATATACACAGAGAACACTCATTTAAATCACTCTGCAGGCTACAAATGCGAATTATAATGAAGCGAATATTGCTGAATATCAGGATTAGCAATGCAATGCAATATGCCTGTCAAGATCATATCTGACTCGATTAGGGTCACGAAGTTTTATGTACAAGCTTGGATTTAAAAAAAAAAATCTTAAAGAATGGTGAAGCACTTGACCCTGCGTTCATGTCACACCACACCTCTCCTGAAAATGATCTGCGTCGAAGGTCGTTAATTAGCGTTTCGTCGCATATTTCCTGGTGCTGGACTTCGATCTGATCGGTGCCTTTTACCTTTCTACATGTCATTGTGTTAGACTAAGTTTTTATATTACCAATATCACCTATGTCTTATACCACCTATTCAGATTACCAATAGGATATGCATATCACCAATGTCGGGGCAGCAAATCGCATTTCGTTCACGACAAGTATTGGAGAAGAGCCGCAAAGACCGCGTAAATGACTTATTGGCACCCATATTGACCTATTTCACATGGCATTGACTGTCACACAAACGTAGTGACACAGCAGAATATTCCCAGTAACTGGAATTTCAATTCTGGGGCTATATCATGCCATATACCGCCGCATCTCTATCTTGCACCAGCGTAGACCGACGTTACTGGGGATCCAGCATAGAGCAACGTTACTGGGGCACCATCTTAGACCAACGCTATTGGGGAACCAGGTTAGACCAATTTTACTGGGGCACCAGCTTAGACCAACGTTATTGTGGAAGCAGCTTAGACCAACGTTATTGGGGAAGCAGGTTAGATCAACGTTTTTGGGGCATCATCATAGACCAACGTTACTTGGGCACCAGCTTAGACAAACGTTATTTGGGAAGCAGCTTAAACGAAAGTTTTTGGGACAGCAGCTTTGACCAACGTCAACTTTGTCCAACGGTTAAATTCAAGTTGAAACTATCCGAAAGCGCTACCAGAATTTAACATTTAAGTTGGAGTGGAATCAGACGAGTGGGATGTGATGTCAACGGGGGACATTGTGGAATATTGCCATGTAGCTCAGAACGTTAGAATGTTTCAGGTTTGAAATCATGCCCAAAGATAACGTATCATTTTGTCGACATAGTACATGGCGTATTTATGTTATTCGTTGAATATAAAATTAATTGAAACGAATGTAAAAAAGAAGGTTTCTAGTGTCTTGCTGATAGCGTTGCAAAGTTTTGTTTGCGATGCATTTGACAATACAGATATATTGCCTTGCCACCGTTTCCTGTTTGCAGTTTGAATGGCAACTATGCTATACGTACTTCGAACCTGTGGACATCGCTGTTACCGTGAACGCAAAGCTCGTACAATCAGCTCAGGCACCGATAAATGTCGACATTTTTCGTCATTGCACAACATGCCTAGCAAGTCCATACTCCCCGGCGCAGCGAGTTCCGTTCCATGAGCACGCGCAGTTCGGAGAAGGCTAACTGCGCAGTTGCAGGTAATCTGGCTCTCCGAATAGCACGACAGCGGCTCTTGCACAGCTGTTCTCAAGGACCCCTCTCTAGCAGGCGAACAGTTCAGGCCCACTACAATTGGTGGGCGAAGGCCCCGTTCCTCTGGCGGGCCATAGAGGGTCATTGAGGCGACCGCCTTGTGCGCCCCGAAATGCTCCCTCGAGGCGTAGTTGCAGTGACCACTGCTATGCCAGTATAGCCCAGGAAAATGAATATACATCTTAGGGATGCTGTGGAATAGGCCTATGAGGCCTGAAGTCGCCCACCCCGAGGACTGGCAAAGGCCATTGAAACTAGAGACAGGCCCGCCTGGGAGCTAGAATGCCTATGTCTGCTAGAAAGAGTGTCCCTGACAGCCGAGGCATCAACGCGGCTCCGAGGATAACTCAGGAATAGACAGAGCTAAAGAGAAATTATGAGGGCCCATTTCAGAACTGAAATGTCCCTGGAATGAGAGCTGGACAGGGTCATTGAGGAGACTGGAATTGAAACTGATGCTGCGCCTGAGATTGGAATATGCCCTTGATGAATTGGCTCCCCTGAGAGCTAAATAAAACCATCGTTGGCTGGTGGTTGTTGTTAGGATTAATTTTCGCCCACCAGCCGGAATATCATTGAAACGAAAAAACTTCCTATGTGCACATATATGTATATATATATATATATATATATATATATATATATATATATATATATATATATAACAAGGGAGAGTACGGTGTTCAGAGTACGGTGTGCTCGATTGGGGCTCCTTGTATGTCGGTCTTGGAATTTAATATTAGTAGTACTTTAGTAACCATGCGTCTTCAGCTGTGTATGAAAAACTAAAGCAACCTCAAATACGATACATGCACCAAATTGCATCACTAAATGTATTGATGGGACGCGTTTCTTGGGATTCGACGTAATAGCTCCCGATTACAACCAGACACTCTACTGACCGAACTGACAAGAACGAGGAAAGGTCGGCGATCAACAGCTGTGCAATTAATTAATTGCAAACTGGCTGCACCAACTGCCTCCACGAACTCATTTTTTGCAAAGATTGCAATTACTTCCAAGTAAACGTGAGAGGTAACGAACAGCGAAATGAACAATTCGGGTTTGGTTCGTAGTGAATAATAATGCAGGCCTTGGCATGTCTATCATTTCAAGTTGTTAAATTATGTTCATGGATCTTGAAGTGTGTACTAAAGAAGAAGAGAAACAATTATTCAGGTTTCTAAATGAGTCGGACTGGACGTGCTCACGTGCGTTAGGATATAGATAAATATATATAAATATATATACATATATATATATATATATATATATATATATATATATATATATATATATATATATATATATATATATATATATATATATATTATATATATACATATATATATATATATATGTTTATGTATGTATATATATATATTTACATATATGGTGTGATGGTGTGATGGTCCAGCTCTTGTCGATGCTATTGCGTTCCTTAGGCAATATATATTGCGTTCCTTAGGCAATTAGGTTGCACGGGTATGGAAGGGCACTCCTACCTCCCTATTAATGGGTGGGGAATTTTAAAAATAAATGAAAAAAGGTAGCATGCTTGGATGTGCTGCTTTCTTGTCCGATGGGGGATTATTTGGCGCTAATGTCCATCCCATGAATGTATTTAGGAAGGTATCATCCGATGCCCGGTAGATGGCAATAGTGTAAGGTCAAAACAATATTTTGCGAACATAGGTCAAACTATGAGATTGTAGGCCAGGGGCTTAAATGTGCTGCATCCATGGGCCATACCCAATGTCTGGGTGTTATTTCGTGGTGCCAAGTAAAATTTTGCGCAAATTATCGGGTGCATCAGAATTTGGTATATTTGCTATTTTTGGGACTTTTTTGGCGAACGGTGAAGAATCGGTGACCATAATGGGTCATTTTGATCGATGTGCTCTATGTACGTGCTATGTAGACTATGACCTGCAAAAATCAGGTATATCCAATGTGTCAGCATGATTGTATTGGGTACCCCGTAAATAGATATATTACATCAGTAAAACGAACGTTGTTGACCTGAGGTCAAACTGTGACATTGAAGGTAACGTAATTCGATGTGCTGCATCTTTGATGGACAGCGGACATCTAGGCGTTGGAATCATTCGGCTAAGTGAGACACTTTAAACTTTGTGCGGTACCCCGTTTTTGACCCGAATGGCCTTTCTTGACCTCTGGAAATCGAACTGTTCGTACTACTGAATAATTATTGCTTGCCTTAATTTTGCAAACCACAAAGATCATATTCTGAAAAAAATGAACGAAATCGGAGAGTGTGCGAATAGGATGCTGAATGCGAATGAGAATGCGTTGCTAATATCATGGACATCCCAATGCCCACCAAGTATGTTCTGCCCTCACCGCCACAAAAAAAAATACATGCCCAGTCAACTGAATCTACCCTACCTTAACACGCGCACTGGAGGGGGGGGGCGAAATCCGCCCACCCCTCCGGTTTTTCGCAAATAACTGCAGATTTTACAGGTCGATATATGCAATTTTCTGTGTACCTGCTTAAAAATGAACGGCACGTCGTTTAAAGGAAGAAAAATGGAAATCGCCCGAAAATTTTTCAAGTTAGGGGCCGCTAAAGTCAAAAAATGTTATAGCGCCAGACCACAAAAATCGGCGCAGATGCGCTCCCAGTATACTGACAAAAGGGAAGTGTTCTAGGCAACACTAGGGACTTGTTTGATGCATATTGATATGCTGTATAGTTTCAAGGTCATGTTAGGTCACCAAGGTCAAGTCAGGTCAAGTTCATGACAGGTTAATGGAACCAAACTTGATCAACTGGAATGTTGCAATAAATGCACTACTGGTTGTCATTTGTACTGTTTGTCGTTGCGTTTCCATACTTTATTCATGTACTTCACTCCCTTCTTCACGAAGCCGATTGCTCCGAGCTGCCCGACGGAGCAGTCGGGCGGGCGGCCGGTTCCGGTAACTGGAACAGGTAACTGACCTGATAAAGTGATGCTATATAGGTGACCTGAGGTCAAATGTTGGGTCTAGCATCTGCATTGCATCATTAGTAATGTCCAAAACATCATTGATGCCCATTTTTGAGCATTTAAACACAATCACAGCGATCCATAACGATGACAAGCCAAGCCACGCAAAACCGGAAAATTTTGCCAATCTGACCTCATTTGACCTTGAAGATATTGACCTAAGGTCACGAAAATTGCACACAATAGAGTTCACTACCGTGCCCATCCGCCCTGCGAATTTCGTTCCTCCAGCTTTACTAGGAGCTGAGATCTTAGGGGGGGGCGGAATCCGCTCCCCCCCCTCCAGTGCGCGTAATTCTCAGAGGCCCTCCAGGGCGCGTGTTAACCCGCGCCGTCTCGGGGGTGGTCTTGTTATACACCCCCCACCCTAAGGTTTTCCGCGGATAGTGAAAGAACGAAATTTAGCGTACCTTTTCCCACATCAATTTGGGATGTTGTGTCAAGATTTTGAGGTCAGGTCATCTAGGGTCAACGAGTTAGTGAAGGTCAAGTGAGGTCACCTCCAAACAAGTTCAACCAGTCTCGCTTTAACAGATAAAGATATTTTAATGAAACTTTCAACGTTAGCTTATCTTTACGGACACAACAAAACGCACCGGGGGAATTTTTTTTTTTTCGTTTTTTATTACTTATTAATTTTGCATATTTCCCCATAAGAGTTAAAATCGAAGATTCTGGCTAAAGAAAGCATTTTTTATCAATACAAGTTAACTTCGAACACCGTTTTTCTGTCCACTCTACCCATTAGGAAAATAAAAATTAAAGGTAAGTCATGAAAATCTAGGCCACCTAGTGACGTCATTTTGGGGGGAGGAAATTTTTGGGATGGTGTCTGACCCTACTCGTCGAGCGCTATCCGATGACACATCTTTCGTTTTCGTGCGACGTTTGGTATGGGGATTAGAGGGGGTGTTTATCCACCCCGTTTCGTCCTACAGCGTGGCCGACCACTGACGCCGATTGGTCGCGGGTGGACTGGAAAATTCCGCCGGTAGCGAAATTTAAACCCACGGTCTTGCAAAAAAGAGTCGAAGGCCCTACCCACTGAGCTACCGCGATCCCTAAAATATGACCATGAAACGAAAAGTAATGACGCCGTGTAATAATTTATTACCGAAAAGTAATAATGAGCACCCCGTGAAAGAAGGGTAGGTGTGGGAGAGAAACACTGCGATGAAGGGTAACAGTGAGTGAGCAACTCTGTGACCGCGAGTTGTCATGATGTGTAACTATTGGATGGAGGGTAGTCAGGGAAGAGTAACTCGCAAGTTAAGAGTAACTGATGAAGAGTAAGTCTGGCGCCAAGAGTACAAAGAAAGGGTAAACCCTGTCATCCTGGTGTAACTGATCCCGCAATATGGGAGTTGCATAATCATGGTCTGAGGAGGTTGGAATTGGCTGTATTGTAGCGTTCCGAGATTTGCGTGTTAACCCGCGAGTAGGGGGTAAATTCGTTTTCAGTGCATGCCTCAGAAGTGTTCATTTCATCGATCCGTTTAGCAGTTGGCCAATGCAAACTAGCAGGCGACCAATGCAAACTATATTCAGGAATGTTAATGTTCTGCACAATGTAGACTCATGTGATGGCCTCTCGCTGCCATTACTCGGGTACGTTTGTTTCAGAGGAGGACGGCTCATGGGCGGCGAACCATGATGGGCGAATTACCACTTGTCATATCGGCACCACTTGTCATATCGGCACCACTTGTCATAATCACCACTTGTCATATCGGCACCACTTGTCATATCCGCACCACTTGTCATATCCGCACCACTTGTCACATCGGCACCACTTGTCATATCGGCACCACTTGTCATATCGGCACCACTTGTCATATCGGCACCACTTGTCATATCGGCACCACTTGTCATATCGGCACCGCTTGCCATATCGGCACCACTTGTCATAATCACCACTTGTCATATCGGCACCACTTGTCATATCGGCACCACTTGTCATAATCACCACTTGTCATATCGGCACCACTTGTCATAATCACCACTTGTCATAATCACCACTTGTCATAATCACCACTTGTCATAATCACCACTTGTCATAATCACCACTTGTCATATCGGCACCACTTGTCATATCGGCACCACTTGTCATAATCACCACTTGTCATAATCACCACTTGTCATATCGGCACCACTTGTCATTATCACCACTTGTCATAATCACCACTTGTCATAATCACCACTTGTCATAATCACCACTTGTCATATCGGCACCACTTGTCATATCGGCACCACTTGTCATAATCAACACTTGTCATATCGGCACTGAGTCAATTACACCGTGTGTACGTTTATACACACGGTCTATGTCTATCGGTCGGTTACAGATGACATTGCTCGAGCGAAAACGACATTGACCTGAATGCTACTTGCGCAGGTTCGTAACACAAGAACTGCTATGCTCCTGAACACTAATCTGAAGTGCATTCCTATAGTTTCCTATGGTTTGATCTTTGAGGCTAGTCTGCACCACGTCCGATAGCATGGCTGTAATATTAGTGTTTTAGTCGTGTTAGTGTGAGTGCAGAGTGCATGGACAGGAGGGAATCACCGGGATGGTCGCGTGCATAGTTAATGGACAGGAGGGAAACACCGGGATGGTCGCGTGCACAGTTTCCAACACGCGTCCATTCGGAGCGAATGACTGCCATTTTTGAACGGCCGTAATTATCTGAGGGACCTCCTTGCCCGATCATAGTGACCTTGCTCTATTCTTAACCGCTGACCCAAACAGCACTCCCTATCTACTCGTATCCAGTTCTTCTCCACTGCTCCTCCTGTCCGTCCTGGCGACTGACTGTGTGCCCGAGATCTGCAATCCTCAGCTGAACTTCAGCAATCGATATGATTGAGTACGAGTTAAATCTAGTATGTGACTTTATCTGATAAAGGGTGTGTGCAACAAATGGCCAAAACGCCAACGTCGAAGGTGTATTTAATGCAGGATTAATGAAATGGAGCTGGTCTCAAGCTTATTTAACTATAATAGCAAACAGAGTAGGAGGAAAAATGTTGCATTGGAGATGCCCTGATCGATAGCTGTGCAGTTGCGGTGAAAATTGTTCCAGTGCACGATGCCACAGCGGATGGTACCGCAGCGTACGGTGCCACAGCGGACGATGCCGCAGCGTACGATACAAAAACAATTGGTGAGGAAGCTTGTGATCGAGTTGGCCGGCGTTCCCATTTATCTATAAAAATACGAATGGTTTATATTTATCAGTAAAACTTTCGGTATTCATTCGGCAATTTCAATGACGTTGTAAGTTGTGCTACATCTGAGCCGAAGACAACTTTGGAAGCGATATATAATTTGGGTTGATTCGAGACATATTCGTCTGTTGACAATTCTTTCGAAAAATATGGATGCACAACTTGTAGCTTGTAAGTGAGCTCGGACGATAGCCAGAGGGCAGATGGTGACATGACGTTTCCGAAGTATCGATACAGCAGGCACTGGTCCGGGACTTGTGCTAGGAGAACCCACTTCGCATGAATTGCCGATCGTGTTCTTTGAATTTTACTTTAATGCATGTCATTGCCCTTTGACTTTGCACTAAATATCTACGTATTAAAGTATTTGTCTTAGTATGGAGCTTGATACAATCATTTCGCATGTTGTGTATGCGTATGAGATACGAGAGAAGAAAGGATATGAACGTACCACACCGGCGAAGTTCACGCAGATACTATTTTGGTGCTAGATCGATATAGGACTTACAAGATCGCACCGCATTGGGTTGTTCTACGAATTCCGTCCATATATGGTGAAGAGGTCGCGAAAAGAATGGCGCATAAGTCCCCGATGCGAAGTCACGTAATTCCCAAAGGAGGTTAATTTTGTGCAAAGAAGTACTGAAATGAAACTAAATTAAGGGATGCAGTCAGCAGGGTCTTTTCTCGGTCTGTCCTCAGAACACATCGAATATCTGAAATGGAAGTCGTGTATTTTCTCTTTTCGAACAACATATCAACCGCACACACCCAAAACGCATCGGAAACACGAATTTTGGACAGGTGACCTCGGAACGAACGCGGAGACCATAACCGTATGTACCTATATGGCATGCAAGAGACATTTCGCCAAACGTTCAATAAATATGTGCAAATAAAACCAGCATATTCCGCCCGAGGCCATGGTCTACAGCGTAACCATTCCGCGCATTATTCGCGATTTTAAGCGCAGGGCTGCCCGTCGGCCGTGTTGGACTGGATCCATGGTAACACCGCCGTGACCCTGGCGTAGACGCCCGGATAGCCGGCGAGGGCGCAACCGCGACCCCAGGAGACCACGCCGGCCAGCGCGTAGCGATCACTCTCCAGACTAACCATCGGGCCACCGCTGTCACCTTGGCACGAGTCCTTGCCTCCGGCAGCTAAGCCGGCACAGATCATAGTCGGGTTGATGCTGCTGTACGCGTTCCTGCAATCGTCGTTGGAGATGATTGGCACGGTGACCTCGTTTAGAGTGGTGGCCTGCGAACCTCCCGAGCTGGTGGCGCCCCAGCCGCTAACGATGGCATCGGCACCGACGAATAGGTTACCGGCGGTTGGTAGGCATGCTGGGGCAACGATGTTGTCGGAGGCGAATGCAATCGCAGTGGCCACCTTCAACAGCGCAAAGTCGTACCCAGAGACAGATGCACTTGAGTAGCTTGGATGATTGATGATCTGCTGCAGTGTTTTACGAATTTGACCGTCATCTTGGCTGATGCGGTGCTCCTTGATCAGAACCTCAATGCCACTAGCAGATTCACCCGCCGTACAGTGTGCGGCCGTCACGATGTACATGCTGTTGATGACGGTGCCACCACACCAGGTCCTCGTACCACCGGGGCTGACCAGACCCGCCTGCCATGGGTACTCGTTCACCTCGGTCTCAACCCCACCCACGATGCGAGACGACCGGTTCGGAACTCCGCACCTACAATCACCGGGCGGAGGGGGCGCAACAGTGGCTGGGGGCTCTGCTACGTCAATCAGACAGCGGTAGCCGCTCATCGTCACGGAGTAGTCAGAATGAAAATCGATGGTCATGCTGCCCAACGCCGTGACTGCATCGGGCCCGTCTGTGCCGCAGAACTTCTGCCCACCCACAGAAAGCCAATCCCAAGAGCATTCATAGTTATGTTCAACGTTGAAGGCGGGACATGCTAATGAGATTTGGTCGCCGGACTCAGTTGTTGTCAAGGTATATGAGCAGTCTTCATCGTTGGGGTATGCCTGAGGGTGGTTGGTGGACTTGATGGTGTAGGTAGTTCCCCGGTCCAGAGTGTTGGCGCCACACCCGATGTCGTTCACCACGGGAATCGGAGCGTCACTCACTAGGATCTTGCAACTGAAGCCAGGCATCACAACACTGTAGTCGCTGTGGAATTCGATGGCGAGTTCGGCTGTGATGGATTCCGTGGGTCCGTCGTCACCACAATACTTGATGCTGTTAACTTCCAGCCAGTCCCAGTAACATTCCGAATCAGCTTCCAGGCTAAAGGCTTGGCATGAAAAGGAAAGTGTGCCGGCAGAACTGGTCAGGACATACTGACAGTCGACGTTGTTGGGGTAGTCGCCGGGATGGTTGGGAGATTCGATGGTATGCTCACCCAGTGCCAGGTCGTGCGTTCCGCATGCCAGCACGTCGGCACGAGGATGTATTAATAGCTCATTGGCACGAGGGAGTATTGACTCTTCCGTCTCGGTACGACCAGACGGGGGAGGCTTGCTGTTGTACTTATCAGACGGAGGAGGAGGCTTGCTGCCATACTTGTCAGACGGGGGAGGCTTACTGCCGATTTGGTAGTTCTTGTGCCGTTTCGGGTTGCCCTGTTTGAACAGTGGGCGGCCTGGCAAAGCCAGAACACCCGCAAGCAGGACCACGAATAGGGCGATTGTTCTCATTATTGGGAGTGGATGCAACTGTGATATGGCAGTCATCTTTTATACTCGGACTAGCTGCACAAGAACGGGGTGACAACGTTTGCACATGTACAGATGAAAAGGTGCAACATCTGCGGCTCTGCACAGCTGGTGCATTGTGACATCGAGATCAGGATCTACGAAAGCGCTTCTCGGAATACGCCGCAAAATCAGCGTCCACATTCTAGGACAAAGGTAGGTCAGGAGAAATATACGTATGCATATGTACGTAATAAGCACGCTCATTCGTACTCATGGCAGTTGTGCAGAAGCATAAATGTACGTAAGCGCAAAGGTACGTATGAGAAATACACGTAAAGGTAAATACATGTATGCGCAAATGTACGTAAGCGAACATGTTCGCAGACATAAATGTACAAAGATGCAATTGTACGCCAGCGCAAGTATACATGTGTAGACATGTATGTAAGAACAAATAAGCACATAAATGCGTATGCGCACATGTCATGCATCTTTAGGTAAGCGCAAATGATACTTAGGCGCAAATTCACATAAGGACAAAGATACGCAAATATACGTGAGCTTAAATGCATTGATGATCAATAGACTCAAGCGCAAAAGTAAGTAAGTGATTGGGGACCCAGACCTCGGCCCCTACACACATGTGTGTCAGTGTGTAAGAATGCAATACCCACATTTACATAAGCGCAAGGGATGCGCAAACGAAAATGAATGTTAGCACCAATATAGGTGCGGACAAAGGTGTGTGTATGTGTGTGATTAGGGTTTTAGGGCGCATCGACCATGGTAGATCATTTAGCACTCATAACAGGACAGAGAACTACTTAGTCAGAGCCATGTCTTAGTGTTGTGGTTTGGTGACTGATTTGTACTGACCTGAATATATTATCAAAAATATAATTGTCCTAACGTATCAACACACCTTTCCTAAGCAGTCCGAGTCGTCTCGCAGGAGACTGGGAAATGCCCTGTTGGTTCAAAGGTATTGGGCTCTCTCCTGTGCGTGGTGCTGACATGTGAGAATGTGATGTACCGTTAGTGGAGAATTTCATCATGGGTATACTGGTTTGACTTCATTTATGAGGAGGTAGTAGTGTGTGGTGTATGTGTGTCCGATTCGGAGTCGTGCCAACACCACCTCCTCCGCTCGTACTTTCCTGGAAGACAAGGACCAGTACCATATTCATGGGTTGATTTCTTGGAGTTTGTTAGTGCCCAGGGCGTCCCAGCTGCTTTGCCAATTCTCATGCATGTATTCTGAGATGAATTGTAAACATCTGTAAAAGTGTTACACATCTGTAAAAGTGTTGCACGGTCTGCTCCGTATGTTGTTCGTGCCACACATTTCATGATATTAGAAGCTTTGAAACAGCGCTGGCGTAGAAATTTAAGGTGGTCACCGTATGTCAAACGGCTGTTGAGAGAGACACCGAGGAACTTGGCGGAAGGTCGCAGCGGGATTGATTTTCCATATAGTTGGAGTGACAGTTCAGAGTAGCAAGACCGTCGGCGAGAAAAGTGTACAGCGACTTTTTTTCGGTGGAAAATCGAAGTCCATTTCAGTAGCTCCAATCTTAAAGGTCATGCATCGCCAGCTATAACTTCCGGTTCAAAGATGGTGTAGAAGAAGCGAAGAGCCAAATTGCGAGGTCATCCACGAAGAGTGAGCGTCCAATATTTCAAGTAGTCTCTTTCCAATATCGTTGATTAGCACTCCAAACAGGGACACACTGAGCACACTTCCTTGTGGAACTCCGTTCGTAGGCACGCATTTTCCTGATGACTGGTTACCAAGTCGGACGCGGAGGCACCGATTAGCTAAGAAGTTTTTGATGAAGACACCCATGGGTCCTCTAACGCCACAGTCCCACTACTTCATTAAAATTCCGTGCCGCCAGGCGGTGTCATAGGCGGCCTCCACGTCGAAAAATGAGGCGCCTACGTGCTTGTGATCCTTGAAACCAATTCGGACAGCGGTGTCCAAAGCTAAAACATGGTCCACTGTGGATCGTTTTTTCCTGAAACCGCATTGGGCTTTTGAGAAGAAGTCCCGCTGCTCTAAAAACCATGTTAGACGCATATTTACCATTTTCCATTAGTTTACATAGTGACTATATCAGCGAAATGGGTCTATAGTGTAGTACTTTCTGACCACTTTTCCCAGGCTTCAAGATCTAGATCACTGTGGCCTCGCGCCAAGTGCACGGGAAGCTTCCTTTCCCCTATATGTCATTAAAGATGCCAGGAGTACATCAATAGTACTTGAATGAAGATGCTTAAGCATATCGTTATGTATGGCGTCCGGTCCCTCAGAATCACATCTGAGCCTATTAATTGCGTGTTTTAGTTCGGCCAAAGTAAATGGTTGATTACACGGGTGTTGTATTGTGGTGGAAAAGTCGGTAGGATTTTCCTCGCATCTACGTTTATGTTGTAGAAATCTAGGGTAGGCTCTGCTATCATGGCTCCGCCCCGCCAGGGCATTGGCGATCTCGTTGGCCACGTCAAGTGGGTGAGCAATGATTCGACCTTGAATCTGCAACACAGGTAGTGGACTGGAGGAAAGCTGACCAGATTGAAGTTTTATTCGAGCCCACACCTGTGAAGTGCGGGTGAAACGGTTCATTCCGCCTACATAATCTCTCCAGGAGGTTCTCTTCCCCGCCCTTATCGTGCGCCTGGCGACAGCTCTGGCCTGTTTGAATGCTAGCATGTTCGCGGTAGTGCTGTGGTTCCTGAAGAACTTTAGGGCCATCTTGCGCGCGCGGATAGCCGTCGCGCACTCATCGGTCCATCAGGGGACCAGGGTGTGGCGCGGTGTACCAGAAGTGCGTGGGATGCGTACATGGGCGCACTGGAGGAGTCGTGTTGTAAAATCATCGATGTGGGTGCAATGATTTTCAGTGTCACGAGTAAGAACAGCATGTACATCTGATTCAAACCAAGTCCGCTCTGCTTTCTTAAGATTCCAGCGCGGCGGCCGCGTAAGGTTAGCCATACCGGAAAGTGGTCGCTTCCGTGGCAGTCGCCGTCGACTGAACATTCAAATTCCTGTGTCAGTTGAGGACTGGCCAAGCCCAACTCTAATGCTGCCGTCCGGCCTGATGGTATAGTAAGATGGGTGTGTGCACCTGAATTTAAGAGGCAGAGTGATCCATGTAGGATTAAGGCTTGGAGGATACGACCGCATGTGTTGATATCTATGCATCCCCACTTAGTGTGGTGGGCGTTGAAATCACCGAGAAGAAGTGCTGGTGGGGGAAGCTCAGTCAGCAAACGCTTGAAGTCCGCAGTGGGGAAAGCAACGCCAATGGGGTAAATACAGGGAGCACAAACTTATACGCCTGTGGTTGAATGTCACCTCCGCTGCGACTGCCTGCAGAGTGGTTCGGAGAGCGAGCTCTCATGCTGGTACGCTATGGTGGACGGCGAGTAGAACGCCCCCATGGGAGACGTTTCCAGATGGTACGTCGTGGCGGAACACAGTGTAATATTTCAGCCTCACGTTGTCCTCTGGTGCCAGCTTGGGTTCCTGAAGGCAACTGGCTACCGGGTTGTGTTGATTTAAAACGGTCACAAGGTCGGAGGTGGAGGTTTTTATGCCTCGGCAGTTCCATTGTAAAATCGTTGTAGAAGAAATCAGTTAAAAAGTGTTAAGATGATATAGAGTGACTAACTGCGTGGTCACTACTGCATGGATGGTCCTGATTGAACCCGTGACCTCGCCCTGGGGCATCCTCCATCGGTCGGAGATGCTTGCCAGGGTGGAGCTCGCTTCCTGCCTCTGACGGGAGACGTACATACACGGAAATCACCCACACGTGGGGGAATTGGTGGTGCGGCGAACGATGTCTCAGCTGGTCGGGGAAGGGGAGGTGCGGAGCTTCCAGGTGCCGGTGAGGGTGAAGCGGTTACCTGGAAAATTGCTGTCGCTCGTGCGCTCGGAGATGCGTTGCTGCTTGTGCGTCCCAGATCTGGGGCTCCTTGGCGGACACTGACGGTCGGTGTTCGGTCCGCAAACGGAGGCGTTACGAGGATGCGTCGCGACGATGCACTGGTGAGCGTTGGAGGGGGAGGAGGAGGGAAAGCGGAGGCATGGGCTGTGGGGATGCCTGGGTGGAATGGGTTGTGGGAGTGTGAGTAGTGGATTTGGTGGATGGGGCGTTCAGGGACTTGGCGTTTTTTTGTTCGTTGAACATCCGTCCACTTCCCGCCCTCCTCGTGTACCACCGCCGCCGCTTTTGAAGGTATTGCGGAAGCCCGGTGAGGCGCTAACTGTGGCATCTCTATGGTCTGGTCAGGACGGAAATGTGGATGGCACCGCGGCTATCTCTTCCACATTGGAAGGGGGTGTGCAGGATATACCGAAAGACCGTAACAAGGCGCTAAGCTAGGCAAGCAGCTGCGCAGCGCTAGTAGGTTGCTGTTGTTCATTGTTGGTCGGAGTACGTGTTTTCTGTGCGTATGAAATCTTTGGATGGGTATCCTCGCATGCCTCACGAGCTTGCCTAGAAGACAGATTCCTCGTGCATTTCAGAGACAATATCTCCTTTTTCTTAAGATAGGCAGTGCATGACCGGTCAGATGTTGTGTGAGGCACTTGTCCTCTCCCACAGTTCACACACCATACACTGTCCGATTCGCACCTGACGAGGGTGTGATCCGCCGATCCACATCGGCCGCATGCAGGGCGACCGCGGAAATGCTGGGTCGTGTGACCATATCGTTGGCATCTGAAGCAACTCATGGGGTTGGGGACAAAAACTCGAACCTTTACCCGGACATATCACACTGACATTGTGGATGGCAAGTCGGTGGAGTTAAAAGTAAGACTGATGTTGTTTGTTGCATGAAGTTCCCCTCCCCTTCGCATCTTCATTATCTGCGCCTCCAGCACACCGTACTCTGCCAATCCGTCAACGATCTCTGCTTCCGTGACATCCCTCAGATCGTATCAATTGATCACCCCTTGGCAGAAGTTCTTTGTATTATGAGGTTGGACTTTTACTGGGATTGAGATGAGATGGGCATTGGTATAGGAGCGTACGGATGGAAGGAAGAGTGAGGAACTCTTAGTCTGTCCCCTCACCGGTAAGATGGGAGCCAGTTCATTGGGGCACGCAATCCCCCCCCCCCCCACCACCACCACGGAAAGGTGGTGCCTCGTTGGGGCAGGTACGGACAAATGTGATTGTGAACAAATGTACGTACGCGCATGCAACCGCAAATGTAAGTCGAAATGTACGTATATGTAAATGTATTTTTCTTCAACTGGCAAGCGCGTGGCTGCTGCTTTGCATTCTTTAGGGGATTTAGGCCCAAATACAGCGCATCAACCTCGCCCTCCGCGCGTTGTTAGCTCAGCATTCAAGCTGAAGCCCGCCACTCTTCCCGAACTCTCTCATGCCCTGCGTGATTTAAATCCTACCAGTGCTCGTGGTAACGACAATGTGTCCCTGAAATTGCTCAATATGTCGTTTCCTTCGGTGTGTGTACATATTTTGCACATAATCAACTTTAGTTTATTGTCATGTACTTTTCCGGAACTGTGGAAGTTGGCTGAAATCGTACCAATCTTCAAGAAAGGCTGCCCTGACGATCCCAAGTGTTATAGGCCCATCTCGATCTTGAGTAACGTGTCAAAACTGTGCGAGAAGATAGTAGTCAACCAGCTCACTGCGTATCTCCACCGAAATTGTCTTCTTAACAACTCGCAACATGCCTATCGACCACTTCACTCTACTGAAACTGCCCTTGCTGATGTAGTAGCTTATGTCACAAATTGCATCGAAAGGCGCCGCGTTTGTCTGCTCGCATCAGTAGATTTGTCTAGTGCCTTCGATTGCGTGTCTCATAGCCGACTCTTGACCAAATTAGAGTGGTACGGCATCGACAGCTCTTGGTTTAGATCTTACCTTTCAAATCGCAGACAGGTAGTTCGGCCCGGAAGACTTGTATGCAACATATCCTGTGGTGTTCCACAAGGAAGTTTGTGTGGTCCAATTCTGTTTTTGTTGTACACAAATGATCTTCTCTCACACATAGGTGATGTCTTTAAAGTCGTTGCTTACGCTGACGACACACAGGCGATGTTGTAATCGAAATTGGAGGACATAATGTATGCCAAACGCCGTCTCGAATCGTGCTTGGAAACTATGTGCTCGTGGTACCGTGTAAATCTTCTCAAGCTCAACCCATCTAAAACGCAATTTGTGATTTTGGGTTCTCGCCAGATGATCGCGCGGCTGCCTAGCATCAGCCTCTCTGTTCTTGGATCGGATTTTTCACGTGTCTCATCTATCAAAAACCTGGGTGTGACTATGGACGAATCGTTAACATGGAGTGAACAAATTGGCGATATTGCTAAGAAATGTAACCGCATTATCTTTCCTCTATCCAAGCATGTACGTTCTCTTACTGAAGAAACGCTGTCGAAGTTAGTGCTTGCACTGGTTTTCCCCCATGTAATGTACTGTTGCTCAATCTGGTCTGCTGCATGTGACACCGAGCGCGTGCGAATCCAAAAAGTCATAATGAGGGCGGCTAGGATCATAACTAGGACCTCTCGCTATGGTCATATATCGCATGTTATTGAGCGGTTAGGCTGGCCTAGCTTACAACGCTTTGTCGACATTAGGGATTGCTCACTGGTTCATCTTGCAGTGCATCACTCGGGAGCACCTGAAACCCTGCGTGATCTTGTGACATTGAGAAGTGATGTCAGCTCTCGATCTACGCGATCAACACCGTTTTCAGTAGAGCGCCCACGACTGAAAACTTCTTTTGCGCAACGCTCTTTCATGTACCGTGCTGCAGTTCTTTGGAACAGTCTCCCCGAGGAAGTTATGGCCGAGAATATGCGACTGGCTTTTAAGTTTAAGCTGAAGGAGGCGCTGAAAAGAGCTGTACGTGGGAATGTTTGAGTATTGTATGCATGTGTTTTTAACGTTTTAGTAGCCTCCTGTCCCACCCCTTTTTTTTTAGCGTTTTTGACATTTGATACTGAGTGTCTCTTGGTACCAATACAAGGATTGATTGATTGATTGTATGTAAGAACAAGTGTACGTAAGTGCAAATATACGTAAGCGCAATTGTATTGCTGATTTGCTGGTCAGCAAATGTATGCATGCATAGACATATGCGGTGCAACGTGTTTTTGTTGGGAGACGCTCAGTACCAGAGTATATTAAAGAAGCTCAGTACCAACTGCTGCCATATTTGTTTTGCTAGCTTTCTTCTTTGTATCCTTACCCCTAACCCTCGCCAGTGGACGGGAGACGATGGGTCCCTAAGATTTTTGTTGATGGTTTCCAAACAACTGAACGGAACCCAATTAAATTTGTAGTGCCCTCTGAGAAATCTTAGGTGGACATTTTGGGTACTTTGTTTTGTTAAGTCAAGTTGGGTCACGGAGATATGTTGCCGTGAAGGGAACATCTCCGACCATTTTAAAAACAAAATTGAGGATTGTCGCACTTTGACATGACATTGTGGCCTAAATTGACACATTTTGTGAGACGTAGGCTAATCAATGACTGCTAATCCTGACATTGCCTCATTTTTCAGGTCAGTCACGGTCCTTGAACTATGTTTACGTCGGATAACTTTTTTATCTTAACACGCTATGCAGGGTTATTTTAATTTATGGATCCGATTTTTCCCTCATTTTATCCGGAATTGGGGGAAGCATTGGTTGTAACAAAAATTATTGCAGCTTTTCAAATGCGGGGCCGACCTAAGGCCTGATATGACCCATGACCCATGCTTTAAATTGATTTTAAGGTATGTTATTACATCTGAAAACAACAACGAACATCCGGATAATAATTTAAAGTGTACATCTGTTGCAATTTAGGAAGCGTTTGCGTACGAATTGTAGAAATTATCAATTTTTTGGAAAATTTGACATTTGTCCTGAATTGGAGGGTAACCCATCACCATCAGGTACACCAATTTGGTGTTAATCGCGAAATCTCCTTCAACCCCAAACGCTAGATTTTTCGTTACGTTTCTCTAACACGTTTCGTTTCTCTAGCACGTTTCGTTTGGTGACAACAGGGGTCGCACTAACCCCCCCCCCCACTGGCAAGGTAGCTAACTTCCCCACACGGGCGAGGGCGAAGCCCGTTTTTGGTCGGCTATTGGGGTTTTAGGGCGCAACGACTGTCATACTATCACCTAATCTGGCAGTCGCTGCGCCCTAAAGCACCGATTGCCACACGAAATTTCACTTCACGCGGTAAAAACACACCCGGCGTTCATCCACTGGATTATTTCGCTGGACTTCGGTTGCTACGCAGGGTGTTCCTTGATGACAATGATTGAAATGGCTCAAATGCTTGAAATTAAATGGTACAGTCGGTCACCGAAGTATGTTCCAGCGTACCTTTACTAGAGCTGGTCACTAGGAACGTAGGCTGTGCCGCCTCACAACAATTATTGGCAGGGAATGCTGCACCAATTCACAGTTCTGCAATACGTGGCAGTCCGCCAGGTTGACCACGCACAGTGTCAAAGGACAGGAATTCGCGTTTGCTGTCGTCACGTGACCCTGCAGCCTTGAAGTGAGAGAGAGGGGCGTTTATGCTGTTCCTGCATGGCATTTCTCAGTCCGACAAACAACACTGGCAGCTCAGTCAGCAGGCTACAGATGGACTCCTGTCGACAAGAAACGATTCATCGCTATGGATTTCGTACTTCAGCAACAGAATAAAAGCAGAACAGCAGAAGCAGAATAAACTGGACAGGCTGGTAGGAGCTCGATTGCAAAGGGTGTAGCGAAAGAGCGAAAGAGTGTTTATGATCTCAATGAAACATTCTCTGGTCCTAAAATAATGATGGAAGTTCCAAAGTTGCTTGCTTGCTAAATACAGATTGATTACTTGACAAAATTGAGTCAATCGTGCGTGGTTCAGTACAACCGACATTCTGGGATTGATATTGAACCAAAGTTGAACCGACTTCAATGCAGTACTTTTGAGAATTATTGGAAACAATCACCAACGAACTGACACAAACCGAGATCGTTTGCCAGAGCAAATGGCATGTATACATAAACGGTGTGTGTATGTTTGTATATGTGTGTGCATTGAACAACTTCTTATATTTTTCTGTCCTACCCGTTTTCGTATCCTGGTAAAAAGCACGTGTCGTCGCATGTGCACTACATTACACCATTACAGTGGTGCAATGCTCCTATACCCTGCATCAACATCAATTACTAGGAAAAGGTAAGTGCATTGCATTGATCAATGTATTGGGTCACGGTCGACACAGAACAACCAACGGACAACTGCACGTTCCATGAGAATTGCTACAAATATGGAGAGAATGATCGACCAAGCTCGAATGGCATTCGACGAGTAGAAAAAGTTAGCATGCAGGGCAGAAAGGAATGTTATTTTCTGCACTCAATCATGTAACAAGAAGCGTAGGATGTCTGTTATATGTGCATCCCACATTTTCTGGTGGGAGGAAATTTCGCATACCCGTTGAGCTTGCATGCACCTCATCTCTTTGCTTAAATATGCTCCCAGATTCGTTATTGAATCAACGGGCTGGTGCGGTGTTTGTGTGGACCCATTGTGTTTTTCTTCGTTTTCTTATTTATTTCATGGCCATTTTCTTTTCAAACACATTTTCAAGACTTCGATGTGTTTATTTAGTGCCAGAGGCGACATTTGATCTTTTTAGGACCACCATGAAGACCATGTTGGACCATGTAGTCATTTGCGGACGGCAGCCACAATCGATTTGTCGGCACTTCTGCTGTCTGTGCGATCTCGATGTGCTTTGAGGGCCTCCGGTGTGTTTTTAAAGTTTTCGATGTGTTTATTTACGGTCCCAGCGCACGTTTTAAGACACTGCCACTTTTTGAGAGTCTTGGTGCGCTTTGGACAGCTCCGGTGCGTTCTCGGCCACTGTACTAATTTGGGGCCTTCGACGGCAGTGGATGGGACCCCAATACGATTTGTTTCAGGCCCAGGCGCGTGTTTGCGGCGACCCGACTCGAGGTTTCTGGGCTCGACGCGATGTTTCGGGACTAATGATGTTTTAAAGCCCAGGCCCCGGCGTGATTTTTCGGGCCCGCGGCGCCATATTTTCGTGCCACGCCTCGAATTTCGCGCGCCCTGGTGCATTTATATCGGTCCTCTGCGCGACTTTTTGATACCCCTGGCGCGATTTGTTGGGCTCCGGAGCAATTTCTCTGCCACGGATGCATATTTTACAGAATCCATCCTGATTTGTGTGGACGTGCTTTTTTCGGGACCCGATGCGAGCTTTGGGCCACGCTGCATTTATTTGTCCCCTATGCGATTTGTTCGGTCTTCGGTGCGATCCGTCGGGTCCAGGCGCGAATATGTGCGGCCCAGACGCGAGTTGTCGACGCTTCCTGGATTTCTCGAGGCTCCGCTGTATATATTTGGAGTCCTCACACGAATTTCCGGAGCCCCACACGAATTTGCGGAGCACCCACATGAATTTGCGGAGACCCTGCATGAATTTTGGGACCCCAGTGCGATTTTTGGGAACCAAAACGATTGTCGAGCCCCGGCGGGAGTTTTCCGGGTCTCGTGGTATTTGTTCCAGCGCTACTTTTGGTGACCCGGCTCGATTTTTTGGCTTTCGGTGCGAGTTCCGAAGCTCCGCTGTACTACATTGGGGCCCGATGCAAATTTCTTTGGCCTCGGGGGTGCTTTCGGGCGCCCGATGTGAATTTGTGGGGTCACGACGAGAATGTTGAGCCCGGTGTGGGGCGGAATGGGAGCGACACGGTGTGACAGAATGGGAGCGGGCGTGGTGTGACAGTATGGGAGCGGCACGGTGTGACAGTATGGGAGCGGGCGTGGTGTGACAGTATGGGAGCGGCACGGTGTGACAGTATGGGAGCGGGCGTGGTGTGACAGTATGGGAGCGGCACGGTGTGACAGTATGGGAGCGGGCGTGGTGTGACAGTATGGGAGCGGGCGTGGTGTGACAGTATGGGAGCGGGCGTGGTGTGACAGTATGGGAGCGGGCGTGGTGTGACAGTATGGGAGCGGCACGGTGTGACAGTATGGGAGCGGGCGTGGTGTGACAGTATGG
Organism: Ashinkailepas kermadecensis; assembly: GCA_034440615.1. NCBI lineage: Eukaryota > Metazoa > Arthropoda > Thecostraca > Neolepadidae > Ashinkailepas > Ashinkailepas kermadecensis. The sequence continues at coordinate 128,188 of JAOTOM010003848.1, forward strand.
GAGCGGGCGTGGTGTGACAGTATGGGTAGCGGGCGTGGTGTGACAGTACTGGAGCGGGCGTGTCGTCCCTCTGTCGTCACAATGTTTCGACGTTTGTTGGGAGATGTTGGTGGAAGCCGCCTCAGCCACGCAAGTCCCTGAACAGAAAGTGAACAGGAGAGTGGTTTAGTTGTACGGGTCGGACGACATGAGTAAGTAGGTTGTGCCATGACAGGGGATGTGCTAAAAACGTCCGTCATGCAAAAGGCACGAAATGTGCAGCACACAGCTTTTAGCTGCTTAAAGCCACTGTTGAGCAATTTTTGCGAACCGTGCACCACTTTTTCGGAAGGAAAATGACAGCAGTGCCATCGGGTTTTCAACCTGTGCGAGTCTGAGGCCTCACCATTGCGTGCTGGCCGACGGCGGGGAATTCGTGATGTCTGTCTGCGATCTGTTGATCGTTGATGATTGATCGTTGATGATTGATGTGCTTCTGGCTGAAGAGTATGTCCCTACGCTTAGTGATGCAGCATCGAAGCTAAGCTGACGAGTCACTGCTTTATCGCCCAAGCCGAATCGCAGTACCTTTAGCAGCTGCGTGACTATCTTTGACGGTGAGGCGGTCGTGGTCTATGCTGTTTTCCGAGAATTTCCATTCGTCATCCGGGATGCGGCTTAAGGATTTCATTGGGATAGCTAATGCACTCTTTATCCGTTGGCGCTATGCACCAGCGATTCATACAAAAGCTTTTGCGTGGTCTAACTCACCAGCACGTTTCACGGCTGCGGTGGCAGCGTTCCAGTCTGTGTTGATTCCTTACAAACGGCAGATACATTCAGGATTGGAGAAAGTCCAATTCTTCTCCGATGGTTGCGCTGGGAAATATCAAAAGAGCCATAGTTTTGTAAATATGTATAGCCACCGGAAACATTGCAGCATCAGATGTGAGTGGATTTTGTTTTGGCAGCCTCGCACTGCAAAGTGCGACTGCGAACTTCGCACTGCGAACTTTTACCCTTGCATGGACCCCAGGATCATCTTAGTGAATTATTTCACAATGGGCCAATTTTTCCGATATAAGGACAGGATTCCTAAATGTTGTTTATCCTCAGCAGTATATCGCTTCAGTTGTGCCTCGTGTGAGGCATCGTACGTGGGGTCTACCCTGCGTAGTCTATACTGTAGGGTACAACAGCATTCAGCGTGACCTCTTCATCCCCGACCCGTCATCAGTCAGGGAATACTCACTTGCGTGTGATGCATACTTCTACATTGACGACTTTTCAATCTTGTCCCATTGTAATTCGATTCCTGACCTCGGTATTATGGAGTCTTTGTACATACATAAACAGCGCCCCAGCCAAAATACTATGGCACCATCTTTTCCGTTAAAAATCGTACAGTAGGTTTTAGCTGGCGGGAGGGATCGATAAATGAAACCGATCGTGCTTCGTCTTGTATCCGTGTGTTTTCAGTTACTGTATGAATGATGTGTAACACTGTGTTTTTGTATCGCCATTGCTTTACCTGTTTTTGCTCCAGAAGATGTTACGCAATGTAACGAAACGTTGAGTACGAACAATATATATATGTGTATATATATATATATATATATATATATATATATATATATATATATATATATATATATGTGTTTTATATATATATATATATATATTTATATATATATATATATATATATATATATATATATATATATATATATATATGTACGGATATCGACCACTATGTAGACCATGTCCGTAATTGACGTTCATGACCATGCCTCGAATACTGTTGTGGATCATGCACATGATGTACATATGCACCCCCTATGATCATGGTTCGCTTTTTGTCTAACGTGCTTGTAGCTGAAATTCGTGGTGTGATATCAAGTAATTCCCGCAGAAATGGAAGGATTCCACCTAAATATTATCTTAGAAGGTGAACCAAGTTTTTCTTTGGACGCAAATCTTCATTTCAAGGTTAGATCAGCGTGCATACCTTTGTGATCTTTGCGACATCGCAAAACGGTCTTTGGCACTGTCGTGCTCTCTGAACAAACTGCTTATAATGACACCCATACTACAAAATATTATAGAAGGTGTTTTCCTTTTATAATGCACATACAACCTTAATTTTGAGGTCAGGTCACTGACCCATGTGTGACCCCTGCCTGTGACCTCACATTGCACATATTGACTACAACACCCATATTGACTATTATCATAGTCATGCACAATGACACGGACTGGAGTTCAGATCAGACCCTGAAATTTGACCTCAGTGACCCATTATGAAGTCACCTTTACACAACCATATTGACGCCAACTGTTAGCCAATTCATGGGGAAGTGCAATGTTCGGTGAAGAAAGAATAAAAATAAAATAGTACCTTTTCACAAGGTCACGTGATCAATAAATGTTCACCAGTTAGCATTGTTTAAAATTGGCCTCAGAATATCACAATTATTTTTATTGCATTGGATAAGTCGTCCACTTTCAAATGATCTATAAGTTTGCTTCGCTAATTGCCGTCATTGAAAAGGTGAAGCATGTTTTCCATATGCACTTCCTTCGTGACCTCAACATTTCGAGGACCATGACTAAATAAATTGAATTTCGATGACATAAATGTTGATGACTCATGACCATTGAGACCAAAAATAACTAAAAATCTCAGAATCGTAATCTGGGCCATTGATAGCTACATGGACCCATTTTAGTCGAAATCAGAAGGAGTATGGTGAGCATGCTTTGGCGATTTGTCTTCCCCACTTATATCGGCTCTTCCGCTCGAATTGAGATATTGTCTCACTATTTACAGTAACGGCAGCAATCCAACATGGACAGGCTGCGGACAGTTATAAGTTCAGCCTTCGGGTGATCAGTAGGTCTCGCAGGTATGACCATGTGCTGACCAATGACCAATGACCATGTGCTGACCAATGACCAATGACCATGCGCTGCATCGGCGAAGGTGCCTTTGCTTCATGACCTCCAGCCAGTTCCAAGACTCTTAGCCGGCTGCGAAAATGTGTACTGACCGGCGAGCAGTGACCCTCGCGCGCCGGTTCCGGCCCAATTGTGCGCGGCGAGAGAAGCACACGAGCATGGACATGGAGACACGAGCATGGACATGGAGTAGGTTGTAATGCGATCACGCACGCAGATTGGACAACGTCAGTCGTTCTGCGGTGCCATACTGCGGTACTAGTTCATCACTCGCCCAATTTCACAAATGACAATGGGTGCTTTCTGTGAAGATCTGAAGGTGTTTCTCTGAGAGAGCTATGTGTGGCCGTGTGATGTGATGTCCTTTCTTTGTTTTATTTATTTCCGTTTGGTTTTGTGCATAATAACCACTGCTATGAACGTCAATGCTCACCTGATGCAATAAATAATATTTCGATACATAAGCTAACCATACGTCCACCTCCCAGGCCACCCAGGCCACGTAGGATATGGCACGAAAGTCGGGGCCGTGCAGATTCGTAGACTAAGTATTTCCGGTCAAGATCATAGAGCTAATGGCTAAGATCGGAAAATGTGAGCCATACTATGCATACTATTGATGAGCCAGATGGGTAACAGCCCGTGGTTAGCGTTTCCTGTTCCTACGCCCACGGCTGCAATCGGAAACCAGCCGGCACGTTTAAGCGTCGCGTGCTGGTAAGTCCCAGAATGGTACAGAAAGGCTACCCATTCCCACCTGTGTTGTAAGTCCTAGAATGGTACAGGCTACCCATTCCCACCTGTGTTGTAAGTCTCAGAATGGCACAGGCCACCCATTCCCACCTGTGTTGTAAGTCCCAGAATGGTACAGGCCACCCATTCCCACCTGTGTTGTAAGTCTCAGAAAGGTACACGGCCACCAATTCCTATTTGTGTTGTAGGTCTCAGAATGGTACAGAGCATACCCATTTCCACTTGTGTTGTAAGTCTCAGAATGGTACATGGCCACCCATTCCCATCTGTGTTGTAAGTCTCAGAATGGTGCGGGACCACCCATTCCCATCTGTGTTGTAAGTCTCATAATGGTACATGGCCACCCATTCCCACCTGTATTTTAAGTCTCAGAATGATACAGAGCCACCCATTCCCACCTGTGTTGTAAGTCTCAGAATAGTGCAGGGCCACCCATTCCCACCTTTGTAGTAAGTCTCATAATGGTACAGGGCCACCCATTCCTACCTGTTTTGTAAGTCTCAGAATTATACAGGGCCACACATTCCCACTTGTGTTGTAAGTCTCAGAATGGTGCAGGGCCACCCATTCCCACCTGCGTTGTAAGTCTCAGAATGGTACAGGGCCACCCATTCCCACCTGTGTTGCAAGTCTCAGAATGGTACAGGGCCACCCATTCCCACATGTGTTGTAACTCTCAGAATGGTACAGGGCCAATGTGCGGGAATGTACGGGTGGCGTGTGCAACCCACTGGCCTCAAGTCTCTCGAACGTTTGAGTTTAAGGAGAATCACACAAGATGAGCAGAGATTGGGTTGCTTTAGCTGTGTCAGTGTCAGTGAGGTTGGGTTGCTTTAGCTGCGTCAGTGTCAGTGAGATTGGCCGGTTCAAGGTGGTAGAGCTGCCCCATTAGACAAGGCATAGTTTGGACGACAGCCTCTAACCGACGGACGCCACTAACCACCAGCTTCGGATGACATCCGCTCACCTACAGGTGCCTTTAACGCCTTTAACGCCTTTAACGCCTTTAACCGACGGACGCCACTAACCACCAGCTTCGGACGACAGCCGCTCACCTACAGGCGCCTTTAACCACCAGCTGGCTCTAGAGGTATGTCGCACATCAGATTGTGTTGACGACATTGCCATCTTCAAATTGTTCTGTTTATTTGGCATGAACTATCAAAAGACATCCAACAGAAAGCTCGAATAGGCTTTCAAGAAATCATGTTTCGATGACTCATTGAAGTGGTCTTCAAAGAAAGAGGTGACGATCAGCCGGCGGCTGATTCATAGTTGTGTCACACTCTTTCTATTCTTACCAGCCGCCAACCCTGTGATTACCGCGACGATGCTCCTTGGCATGGTATCATCATCAAAACAGGCTGGTTCGTCGCTAATCGTGTCGCTTATATAGTCGACGTCCGTACCTGCAGTGCGGTCCGGTGTAGATCCGTCCACAGTGTGTGACCTGTGGTGGACAGTGTGTGACCTGTGGGTGGACAGTGTGTGACTTGTGGGTGGACAGTGTGTGACCTGTGGGTGGACAGTGTGTGACCTGTGGGTGGGCAGTGTGTGACCTGTGGGTGGACAGTGTGTGACCTGTGGGTGGACAGTGTGTGACCTGTGGGTGGACAGTGTGTGTACAGTGGGTGGACAGTGTGTGACCTGTGGGTGGACAGTGTGTGACCTGTGGGTGGATGAGTGTGTGACTTGTGGGTGGGCAGTGTGTGACCTGTGGGTGGACAGTGTGTGTACTAGTGGATGGACAGTGTGTGACCTGTGGGTGGACAGTGTGTGACCTGTGGTGGACAGTGTGTGTACTGTGGATGGACAGTGTGTGACCTGTGGGTGGACAGTGTGTGACCTGTGGTGGACAGTGTGTGTACAGTGGATGGACAGTGTGTGACCTGTGGGTGGACAGTGTGTGACCTGTGGGTGGACAGTGTGTGACCTGTGGGTGGACAGTGTGTGACCTGTGGGTGGACAGTGTGTGACCTGTGGGTGGACAGTGTGTGACCTGTGGGTGGATGGTGTGTGACTTGTGGGTGGACAGTGTGTGACCTGTGGTGGACAGTGTGTGACCTGTGGGTGGGCAGTGTGTGACCTGTGGGTGGACAGTGTGTGACCTGTGGGTGGACAGTGTGTGACCTGTGGGTGGACAGTGTGTGACCTGTGGGTGGATGGTGTGTGACTTGTGGGTGGACAGTGCGTGACCTGTGGTGGACAGTGTGTGACCTGTGGATGTGACCTGTGGGTGGACAGTGTGTGACCTGTGGGTGGACAGTGTGTGACCTGTGGTGGACAGTGTGTGACCTGTGGGTGGAAAGTGTGTGACCTGTGGGTGGACAGTGTGTGACCTGTGGGTGGACAGTGTGTGACCTGTGGGTGGGCAGTGTGTGACCTGTGGGTGGGCAGTGTGTGACCTGTGGGTGGGCAGTGTGTGACCTGTGGGTGGGCAGTGTGTGACCTATGGTGGACAGTGTGTGACCTGTGGGTGGATGGTGTGTGACTTGTCGGTGGCCAGTTTGTAACTGGAACACTGTATGCACCGTGTAGCCTGTGGATGGAGAGTGCGCACCCTGTGAGTGAGCATTTCTCTATGAGGCATCAATTTGTTAAACAATTTTCCGATTTCTTTTTTTCTATGAGGAGTTTGAAACAAGCCATGTGGAGGCGTAAATCTGCTGCATTCTCCTCTGGTATCTTCGAAGCTGCTGACCGATCCCGACACGAAAACTGAATCAACCCTGTTGATTGTGATCTATTTTAACCACGAACTTTATATGACCTTCTCGTTAGTGCTAATGGTGTTCTTGGAAACTCGGAAGGAAGTCAAAATCGCGATTTACAGTCGCGTTTATCTCATGCTTTATGCGGCATATGCTTTATCATTAGTTGTGTCCATTCCGTTTCATGTATGATATTTTGGGTGTCAGCTATTGTCTAATCAGCCAGAATGGCAAGGATCCGACGTTCAGCAGCTTTTGTACTATGCCTTCATGATGCAGTTAATTATATGTGCTGCTTCCTTTACTCTGACCGTGACACGGTCAAACTCAGAGGTCACATGACGTGGCACTGTATTCCTACTCTAGCACTGTGTGGAGCAGGTGCTACACACCCTGCCGGACGCTCCTGGCGGGGACAGCTCTGCTGCGATGGGCTCCTCCGACAGTGAGCAGGCGCTGGCGCGGTCGCCGCCGCCTGACTGGACGAGCGCCGTGAAGGTATGGATGGCCACCACGTCACTGCACGGCGCCTGCCGAGTCCTGGCCGAGACCAGTCGCCTCCAGCCGCAGAGGTGGGTGTCCGGCTCAGTCGGCCACAGCCCAGCTCTGGCCCAGACCAGCCGCAGAGGTGGGTGTCCGGCTCAGTCGGCCACAACTGATATCGGCACAAACCAAATTGTGCGCCTGTAGCCATTTTGGGTTCGGTATTGATAATATTTTGGGTTGATGTCATTGAGATGCTCTCGGTCGTCTTTTAGGGACAGAAGTGACATCACATGCTCTCAGACAGAAGTGACATCACATGCTCTCAGACAGAAGTGAACTCACATGCTCTCAGACAGAAGTGACATCACATGCTCTCAGACAGAAGTGACATCACATGCTCTCAGATAAAAGTGACATCACATGCTCTCAGACAGAAGTGACCTCACATGTTCTCTCTCAGGGCACGAGTGTGCGTGTCCTCTGCCTGCATGTCAACGTTCGCACTCTTTCAAAGTCAACCTAGCTCAATGACATAAGTGACTCGGACTGGCGTAGGTTGATCGTCTGTTTAAAGACAATTGATTTGCAAAGTGATTTTCAACGCTGGATTCGAATTCAGCACTCTTTTTCCTACCTAGTGCCAAAATTATAGGATTAGGACATGCACAATCCGATGCCAATGGCTCAAGTGACCAGGTGTGATTCAAGTTGATGTGTTGCAGCAAATTGTCTTCTGGTTAATTTGTAGATGTGAACTTCAATCATGTCTGTGGTGAACGGTTGAAGGCAAGCAAAATTACTTTTTCACCACCGAGTAGATTAAAGATGGAGCTACATGTCGGTGATTATCCTGTTTCTCTACGTGGCCTCGGACAAAAAGTTGGAGGGGAGGGAAACCCAGCCGCCACCCACAGAAATAGGTGCATGGTCTGTGGGCGGCGGTCGACGGGCTAACGTAGCGGGAGGGCCGTGAAGACGACATCCCCACAGGTGACTCAGCGGCAGAAGTGGGTGTATGGTCTGTGGGCGGCGGTCGACGGGCTAACGGAGCGGGAGGGCTGTGAAGACGACATCCCCACAGGTGACTCAGCGGCAGAAGTAGGTGTATGGTCTGTGGGCGGCGGTCGACGAGCTAACGGAGCGGGAGGGCCGTGAAGACGACATCCCCACAGGTGACTCAGCGGCAGAAGTGGGTGTATGGTCTGTGGGCGGCGGTCGACAAGCTAACGGAGCGGGAGGGCTGTAAAGACGACATCGCGACAGGCGACTGAACGCAAGTGTTGTAGCTACACCATACTGAGGTGCGCCACATGCCGCTGCTGTTGCTCTCGGTTGCCGCACCGTCCGCCCATTGTTTCCGTCACAATGTAATCTTGGGCGGCAGGTGTGCTGGAGAGACGACATGGCCGTCCGTGTACAACACGTTGACACAAAAACGTCGCGACACGCTCAGCATAGCCGCACATGTGCGCCACCTCTCGACCCGCCGTCCCTCTCACAATGGTGTACACTTGGCAGCGTGTCCGCTGTGGAAATTCCCCGACCGGGCGTCGCTCACAGCTGATCCACGGCAAGGTCTCCAACAAAAACTTCTTTGCATTGGCAAGCGTTCAGCTGCCGATAGCGACAATAGTGTTGCCAAGAACACTTCGACATGTTTTACTACCAGTAGCGCCAATATTCAAACAAAATGCTTTCGAGGTAATTACGCCGTTCCACGTTCCACATTTGCATGACTTCACGTGCCATACATTTGCGTCTACCCCTCGCAGTGCGGTATAATTTTATACACCTCACAGAACAGAGGCCGGCGTAAATTCGCCCCAGCTTACTCTTACTTCAGAGAGATGAAACAAGCCATATGCCGAGCCTTGATATTTTAGGTTTATGATATATTTGTTATTATATTATATATTTTTCGACTAAGTTGGTTCACATTCAAGGTTTGCTTGGCATTCCAGGTTAGTTCAGCTGTGTAAATCAGACATCCAGTCGTTGCCATAGTTTTTAACCCTAATAAAAGCAACTTTGCGGCTCATTATTGATTATATGCAAACTGAAAGCATAGTTCAGCACTGGACACTTTACTGTCATCGAACAGCTTAATGTCATTTACGAAGAAATATTACATGAACTGCTGATTTGTTTCTTTTCTTCAAAAATATTCTGAAGAAAATGTAATGGATGACACTCTCACAATGTCAATGCTGTTCCAATGCTCCAAACATTGTTCAAGCCAATAAATAATATTTGTAGGTTTCCCTGAATGTTTCAATTTTCGAACAACTTTTTTAAGTTCAAGATTTAAAGACATCATCCCATTCTTCACATTGGGAACGAAACTAGCCAGCAAAACTCAGTAACCTCTGATATTTGTACATCCATTAGCATGCGCCCTGGAGGGCCTCTGAAAATTACGCGCACTGGAGGGGGGAGCAGATTCCGACCACCCCCCCTAAGATCTAGGCTACTATTAAAGTTGGAGTAACGAAATTAGCAGGATGGATGGGTACGGTAGTAAACTCTATTGTGTGCAAATTTTATGACCTTAGGTCAATATCTTCAAGGTCAAATGAGGTCGCATATGTCAAAATTGTCTTGTTTTGCATGGCTTGGCTTGTCATTGTTATGGATCGCTGTGATTGTGTTTAAATACTCCAAAATGGGCATCAATGATGTTTTGGACATTACTAATGATGCAATACAGATGCTAGACCCGGAATTTGACCTCAGGACACTTATATAGCAGCACGTTATCAGGTCAGTTACCTGTTCCAGTTACCGGAACCGGGCCGCCCGCCCGACTGCTCCGTCGGGCAGCTCGGCGCAATCGGCTTCGCGAAGAAAGGAGTGAAGTACATGAATAAAGTATGGAAACGCTTAGGTACACAATGACAAACAGCAGTTTTCAGATGTGTAGGGAGTAACATACAAAGCGACATCAATCGCATGACAGTCATTTGCATTTATGACAATATTCCAGTTGACCAAGTTTGGTTCCAATAACTTGTAACTTGACCTGACTTGACCTCGGTGACCTAACATGACCTTGAAGCTATATAGCATAGCAATATACATCAAACAAGTCGCTAGTGTTGCGAAGAACACTTCCCTTTTGCCCATGTACGGGAAGCGCATCAGCGCCGATTTTTGTGGTCTGGCACTACGAAATGTTTTGATAGGCCGATTTCCGTTTTCGGGCTTTAAACGACGCGCCGAACATTTCTAGGCAGGTGCGCCAAAAATGTCGTATATCGACCGGTAAAATCTGTAGTTATGAACCAAAAACCGGAGGGGTGGGCGGATTTCGCCTCCCCCTACCTCCAGTGTGCGTGTTAAGTACAATTTCGCCTCCCCCTACCTCCAGTGTGCGTGTTAAGTACAATTTCGCCTCCCCCTACCTCCAGTGTGCGTGTTAAGTACAATTTCGCCTCCCCCTACCTCCAGTGTGCGTGTTAAGTACAATTTCGCCTCCCCCTACCTCCAGTGTGCGTGTTAAGTACAATTTCGCCTCCCCTACCTCCAGTGTGCGTGTTAAGTACAATTTCCCCCCCCCTACCTCCAGTGTGAGTGTTAAGTACAATTTCGCCTCCCCTACCTCCAGTGTGCGTGTTAAGTACAATTTCGCCTCCCCCTACCTCCAGTGTGCGTGTTAAGTACAATTTCGCCTCCCCCTACCTCCAGTGTGCGTGTTAAGTACAATTTGCCTCCCCTACCTCCAGTGTGCGTGTTAAGTACAATTTCGCCTCCCCTACCTCCAGTGTGCGTGTTAAGTACAATTTCGTCCCCACTACCTCCAGTGTGCGTGTTAAGTACAATTTCGCCCCCCCCCTACCTCCAGTGTGCGTGTTAAGTACAATTTCGCCTCCCCCTACCTCCAGTGTGCGTGTTAAGTACAATTTCGCCTCCCCCTACCTCCAGTGTGCGTGTTAAGTACAATTTCGCCTCCCCCTACCTCCAGTGTGCGTGTTAAGTACGTGTTAAGTACAATTTTAGCATGGAATGCATGCGTGAAGCGCGTGCTCAAATTTTATCCCGCACTGTGCATATGTGCCTTCATAGCTTTATCACGCGTACATTTAGATGCGTGCATTGATTGTCTACGCGTGCAATGTGCGTATGTGTCTCAAAAACATGTTGACCACGAAGTGAAAACAATAATCATCCGCTTATTGCTTTATCCCACAAAAAAGTAGGTTGGCACAGAAAACAGGCTGGTGAGTTCTTCAGGACACAATAAAAAAAGCAGCTTATTATTTTGACGGCACAGAACGCTGTATCATCCGAAGGCCTGAAGTTGGCTTATCGACATGATATTCGAAGTTGATTTCATGAAAAGGAGCAAGAGTGATTTTTTAAAAAGAACTGTAAAAATAAACATGCCGGTATTGTTGTCGAGAGTTATATTTTTACTATGCTATGCTGCAGTTATTCGTCGCAAAGAAAAGCAGGGCATAAATGTTCTGTACCAAATGCACTCTCGTCTGAGCTAGTTGCCATTGAACATGGACCTCATGCAGTATATCCGCGCCTCTTATGGTCTCTGGATTGCGTGAATATGCATGTCTTGACTAATTCACGAAAACGCAAATTGGTATATTACATTGTCTAAGTGTACCAATGGCTTACTAATGGAATGTCAAATTAAACTATCTATGTTTTGTAGTTGTCGTAAAAATTGCATGAATACGTTTTTGGTCTAATTGACATTGAGATGTTAGTTCTGTTGATATGAGGTGACGCTTGGTCCTGGACAATTGTGATGCATGCTTCCACGAAACTAAGTTTGCTTGCGCCTGCTCGGTACTTTCCAAAACCTGTGCTGCTGTGACAAACGCATTTTAATTAGACTGCAAATAAGTCCGTCATGCATGTTTAAAGATCAAACTCTACGGACGACGATTTCGAGCAGACAGACTCACAACA
>JAOTOM010003848.1:145000-191118 GCA_034440615.1 Ashinkailepas kermadecensis
AGATGTACCAAAAGGTGTCATTTTACGCATTGCGTCTTTTGTTTAACTAATATGCACCTGTGATGGAAAATATAGCACAGCTAGACAAAATTAATGTAATTGACATAGTTTGCAACAAAGAAAACCAGAATTCATGAGCGTCTGACCGTAGATCATGTATGTATTATCAATCGATGTATGACGTACTTATCAATCGAGCTAAGCATGAGTGGAGAAGCTTGAAAGTTATTAGTGGGGCCCAATGTATGGAAGCAATAAATGCTGCCAATTTGGTTGGTGCGGTCTACCCCATAAGGTCCCATGTCAAGAGAACAATAAGTTGCTTGGGCCAAGACAAAGATGATGGGGTCCAGGCCCTAACAAAATATAGGATACTCCAGCCCTGTAGGTAAGACTTACTTTATCGAAGTGTTGTATTGGGGTGATTTATTGATGAATGGTGTTGTTGTAATCATAGTGGATCATTAGTTCAATACGTTTTTTCCAAATACAATGCTAGCGAAAATCGTTGCAGAGTTATTTTAGGTACATAAAGACATAAAGACATAAAAGATCAGTGCAACTATGAGCCACAAGGGCCCTTCTTGGTTGCACTTTGGACACTGAACCAGTTGCCCACCAAATCTGTCGATCAACCCTCCCTGGAATACAGAAAAACAAGCCCCCTATTCTTATAATGATTGTCTATGCCGTTTTTAAAGATGTTCAGTGTGTTGCTACTGACAATGGTTCCTGGCAGCTGGTTCCAGTGTTCTACTACCCTGTTGGTGAAGAAAGACTGTCTTAACCTTGTCCTGCTGTGATTAACTTTAATTTTGAATTGATGACCTCTAATTGCATCATTTCTGTTAAATTCAAACATTTCCCTGAGATATCCCTGTTCCTGACCATGAACAAATTTAAAAACCTCGATGAGATCTCCTCTCAGCCTTCTATATCTAAGTGAAAACATATTCAATTTCTTCAATCTTTCCTCATATGCCAGGTTGTCTATACCATTAACCATTTTTGTTGCCCTCTTTTGTACTCTCTCTAAAAGCCAACAATATTTCTCATAACTAGGGACCAAGCTTGGACACAGTATTCCAAATGTGGCCTGACATATGCACAGTAAAGCTTCCTGGTGACCTCCTCACTTTTGTATAACACGTTCCTCTGTATTTCCTCAAGCATTCTTAGTGCCTTCTTCCTGGCTTCTTTGGTCTGTTCTGATGTCCCCAATTTTGTGTTCAAAATAACACCTAAGTCCTTCTCCTGCTGAGTCACAGATAGTACGTGGCCACCCATCAAGTATGGAGCCTTCATATGCTGCCTACCTACATGCATGACTTTGCACTTATCAAAATTAAACTTCATTTGCCATTTTTCGGACCACTTCACAAGCTCGTCTAAGTCTTTCTGCAGCAAAACCTGCTCATTGTGCCCTGTTATTGCCCTAAGGATCTTCAAATCATCTGCAAATTTCAAAACCTTACTGCTTAGGCCACATTCAATGCTATTCACATATATAATGAACAATAGTGGCCCCAGTACCGACCCCTGGATGACTCCACTAAGAACATTTTGCCATGATGACTTTGTACCATTTAGCATCACTCTCTGCTGTCTATCTGAAAGCCACAACTCTATCCATTTTAGGATGCTATCTGCAATACTATGGACCTGAAGCTGCATCATTAACCTTTTATGGGGTACCTTGTCAAAGGCCTTACTAAAGTCAAGATATGCTACATCAACCTGATTTCCCTGATCAAATTGTTCTGTAGCAAAATTCAAAAAGTCCAGGAGATTTGTGAGACACGATCGCCCTTTTCTAAACCCATGTTGAGTATCTTGAATCAATCTGTTTCCTTCCAGAAAACTAACTATTCTATCCTTGATAATTGATTCGAGTACCTTGCAGACTAGGGATGTGAGGCTTATGAGAGTGAGACATAAGACATCATAATGAGTTAGTGAGACATAAGACATCTTAAGTTTTCATACATTGCTAGTGTTGTGATGTGTTCAGGTATTGAGCCTAGTTCTCTGGTATTTATTGTAGGAATGATGATCCCTTCATTTCATGGAGTTGGTCAATTATATTTATGCAAACTCACAGAAAAAGGCGGATTGTTGCCTAAACATGCATTGAATCTATGCCTTTCATCTCCAGTGGTGGCTGACCTCATGCTGCTAACTGAGCGGAGGCTCTCAGGCTGGCTGGGCAGGCGACACCTGGCTATAATCTGGGCCTGTGTGTATGGCTTCCTGAGTGGCGGGTCTCATACTGGCTGGACAGGCAACACCTGGCTATAATCTGGGCCCGTGTGTATGGCTTCCTAAGAGGCGGCTCTCAGACTAGCTGGACAGGCAACACCTGGCTATTATCTGCGCCTGTGAGTGTAACTTCCCAAGGGTCGGGTCACAGGCTGGCTAAACAGCTCGCTTCATAAGCTTAGGAGCCATCATGGTCATATAGCTCGTTTTAAGAAAAAAAACTGGGAGAGTTCTGTCGACATGACGCGAGCAAAATGTATTCAGGTGGAGAAGTGGCGCTCTAAAAAGAAAGCTGCACGCTGAAATGGTCAATATTTTTCATTGGTGTCACCAAAAAAATGTGCACGCTCCCTCCGCGCTTTAAAGCACATCGCATGTTTATATTTAGGCTTTTGAATCACGGTGCAGATTGTGACCACAGCGTGAGACGGTGGAGATTGTGACCACGGCGTGAGACGGCAGAGCAGCTGCAACACCAACTTCGAAAAATCACTTTGGGAACGTATATTTTCTCGAAAATTGTATTGGTCGTAATTGGAGACCTGGAAAATTGTGGTTTCTTTTGCAACACAAATTTTTTTTTCTTTCGGCAAAGACAACTTTGTATGTTGCCAAAAAATAGGTTGGTAATCTTCCAAATAATAAAAGTGAGAAGTCGGTCGTCGTCGCTGCCTCCTTCCACACCAAAAGTAGGGGCCTGCCCCGACAACCTTTTCCCTAACCCTATGGGACCAGGGTCCCCGAAGAAATCTGATTTGCCTCTCGGAGCTTTCGGGAGATTTAACATTTGTTTGTTAAAACCTTTGCTTAACCTTTGCCGTTGTAAACACGGCATTTTACCAGTTTTCCTGATGAAATGAAGGGAAAGTGTTGCAACCCCAGTCCAGGCGTTTCCACAGAACTATGATGACATAATATCAAACTCAACGTGTTGCACGTGATGAGATCTCGAGATTGACCGCCATATTGTTTGTTTATAGTTTTTGTCATTGGTCACCCTCCCATGTCAGTCTGGATGTGATTTTGGCCTCGAAATCCGCAATTAGCCACGTTTCATACAATCTGCCAGGGTACAAACAATACAAGATAAGTACTTGACCAGGCCAGCATAGTATTCCTTAGTATCTTGAACTTCTAACGATGCGGTATTTGTTGCATATTAATCCATAGGTCAAGGGTTAGATGAGGTCGAAGTGCTGAATGTTGTATGGAAACTTTTGAAATAGAGCCAGAAAACACTTCTTTCCATAGTACCCATGATTGGAAATGGACGCCTAGTTAAGCCTCGGCGTCAAAGGTATCCCCGAGTGACTACTAAGCCAAAACCTATCGAGGTCAAGTTGGGCCAATGAAAAATCGTGACCTGACCTGCGCTTTACTGCGCTTTACACCATCCTGTCACGGCAAGCATTGACCGTTTGGGGAGAATATATCCACCATCCTGCCACGGCAAATACTGGCCGTTTTGGGACAATATATACATCATCTTGCCTCGGCAAACATTGGTCATTTGGAGAGAATACATCCACCATCCTGCCATAGCAAACATTGCCCATTTGTGGACAATATCTGAGGCTAATCGCTCATAATTCGTCATTTCGGCCAATACGACCTGACGTGATCCCTCTCATGACGTTATAGCTCAGTGACCTCACATACTACCCGCGACAATGGGTATACCACAAGAGCCGCAAAGGATTCCCCGTCGACTATGACGTTATAGCTCAGTGACCTCACATACCAACCGCGACAATGTGTATACCACAAGGCCAGCAAAGGATGCCCCGTCGACTATGCGAATTAGCGGCACGCTAACACACACCTCTGTGATCAAGAAAAATAAAACCTTAGGTGGCTGCGTTAATCCACGCTAGATTTCTTGTATCCTAATATATGCAATCGCTTCGTTTGCACAGCCACCGCTTTTCTTCAGTGTTGCACCGAATATCCACAACCGATTCGGTTATGTAGGTGAAATCACATGTGATGCCATTTCATAGGTGAACTGATATGTACATCTGTGTCGGCAGCTGCAGCTGGCACGGCAGACATGTCTGCGGCGCCCGCCATTTCAAGCGCACCTTCACTGACTACGGTCTGTGCTACACGTTCAACCACTACGTCGACACGCCGATGGCGACCTCGCTGAGCGGCTCCCGACATGGCCTGCGTCTGGTGCTCAACGTGGAGCAGTACGAGTACGTGCGTGGTCCGGAGATCACGGCAGGTCAGTGGCCTGGCCTGCGAGTCGCCGGCTGTGACCTGTGCTGACCTCGGCTGTATGTGGATCAGAGCAGGTCAGTGGGCAGGGCCAGTTAGTGAGCAGGGATCTCAGCTTATCGACCACAGACGATCGGTGATATGGCCTGCCAGTCCTAACATTACGGCGTCAGTGATGTGGCCTATCAGCGCATGGATCACAGACGATCAGTGATGTGGCCTATCAGCGCATGGATCACAGACGGTCGGTGGCCTGGCTGCCAGCCGTCGGTATTTCAGATCACAGTATTTCGAATGCATGCGCTGCCGGTGCATGAACCACGAGGGTCAGTGACATGCATTTTCACCATTACCACTACTATTCCAATACCATTACCGGGGGTCAGTAGACTGGGCTGTTAGGCTATGGATCACTGTAGGTCAGTTACCTAATCTCTCTGGCTGCTGAACACAATGGTTCAGTGACCTGGGCTACAGCCTGATCAGGTACTCACGGTGGGTCAGTGATCCAGGCTACAGCCTGAGCAGGTACTCACGGTGGGTCAGTGATCCAGGCTACAGTCTGAGCAGGTACTCACGGTGGGTCAGTGATCCAGGCTACAGTCTGAGCAGGTACTCACGGTGGGTCAGTGATCCAGGCTACAGTCTGATCAGGTACTCACGGTGGGTCAGTGATCCAGGCTACAGCCTGATCAGGTACTCACGGTGGGTCAGTGATCCAGGCTACAGTCTGATCAGGTACTCACGGTGGGTCAGTGATCCAGGCTACAGTCTGAGCAGGTACTCACGGTGGGTCAGTGATCCAGGCTACAGCCTGAGCAGGTACTCACGGTGGGTCAGTGATCCAGGCTACAGTCTGAGCAGGTACTCACGGTGGGTCAGTGATCCAGGCTACAGCCTGAGCAGGTACTCACGGTGGGTCAGTGATCCAGGCTACAGCCTGATCAGGTACTCACAGTGGATCAGTGACGTGAACTGTCAATCTTTACATTATGGATCAATGATAGCGGTCACCCCACGGGTCACCACTGAGTCAGTGAGATGATGCTAGTCTGCAGACCATGGCTGGCTGGGGACCTGGGCTGATGTTAGTCTGCAGACCATGGCTGGCTGGGGACCTGGTCTGATGTTTGTCTACAGACCATGGCTGACTGAGGACCTGGGCTGATGTTAGTCGACAAACCATGGTTGGCTGGTGACCTGGGCTGATGCTAGTCTGCAGACCATGGCTGACTGGGACCTGAGCTGATGTTAGTCTGCAGACCATGGCTGGCTGGGAACCTGGGCTGATGCTAGTCTGCAGACCATGGCTGGCTGGGGACCTGGGCTGATGTTAGTCTGCAGACTATGGCTGGGGACCTGGGCTGATGTTAGTCTGCAGACTATGGCTGGGGACCTGGGCTGATGTTAGTCTGCAGACCATGGCTGTGGACCTGGGTGGATGCTAGTCTGCAAACCATGGCTAGGGACTTGGGCTGAATTTAGTCGCAGACTATGACTGGCTGGGGACCTGGACTGATGTCAGTTTGGCACCCTCACCAGAGTGAGTGAGTGAGTGAATGAGTGAGGTCGTTGGCATCAGTGAGGAGTGGCGAAGTAACCTTTCGCCTTCTGGCGCAGAAGGTATCTCCCATCCCACCAACCGATATTTTAGTAGAGAAATTCGTGCAGCACAATGCTGCACTCGAAATCTGCCCATGTTTTCTGTGCAAAGTGTGAGTTGAAAACTTGAAAGAGATCACACCAACGCCAACAAAGCAAATCAGTTTTAGCAATTCGAAGCGTCTTCTGAACAGGTGATCTTCTCGGAGCCTGTTTGCTTCTCCCAGCTTGGATTTCTGGATCTACTCCTATTCGGATCCCATTCGAATTCATGTTCAACTCATTCTGTCTTTCGTTCGTTCGTTCATCGCTTGTTCCCTTTGGATTGTTTGCGAGAGCCCAAGATCACTTTTTAGTGATCAGCTTGCAATAGTTGGTAGGGACTGATTCCATGCACGTTTCGGATTAAAACCTGAAAACATCTCGCATTTCATTCCGTGCCGGGAAGTGGCCTCTGAAATAACATGCAACTTCTCATTTGACTGCTAGACAGATACCCTCCACGAGCCGTCCATGGAAGGTGGTGTAGGTGTGGTGTAGGTGTAGGTGTAGGTCCATGGAAGGTGGTGCAGCGTGGCATTGGCACTGCCACCATCCCAAGGAGTACCATGGCATCGGCCCTGACACCATCCTAAGGAGTGGGGCGACACCAGCACTGCCACCATCCCAAGGAGTACCATAGCATCGGCCCTGCCACCATCCTAAGGAGTGGGGCGACACCAGCACTGCCACCATCCCAAGGAGTACCATAGCATCGGCCCTGACACCATCCTAAGGAGTGGGGCGACACCAGCACTGCCACCATCCCAGGAGTACCATAGATCGGCCCTACCACATCCTAAGAGGGGCGACACCGCCTGCCACCATCCAGAGTACCATAGCATCGGCCCTGCCACCATCCTAAGGAGTGGGGCGACACCAGCACTGCCACCATCCCAAGGGTACCTAGCATCGGCCCTGACACCATCCTAAGGAGTGAGGCGACACCAGCACTGCCACCATCCCAAGGAGTACCATAGCATCGGCCCTGACACCATCCTAAGGAGTGGGGCGACACCAGCACTGCCACCATCCCAAGGAGTACCATAGCATCGGCCCTGACACCATCCTAAGGAGTGGGGCGACATCAGCACTGCCACCATCCCAAGGAGTACCATAGCATCGGCCCTGACACTATCCTCAGGAGTGGCATGACACCGGCTTTGTCACTATACTACACTGGTCCTCCCACAATCCGCAGGGGTGTCGTGACACCCGCTCTGTCACTGTCATACACCAACCCTGATCATGATGATTAGAGGCATGGTCATCCTCAGACTTGACATGACACCCGTTCTGTCACTATCCTACACCGGCCCCGCCACCACCCCCAGGAGTGACATGACACCCGTTCTGTCACTATCCTACACCCTGTCACCATCACCCTACGGCCCTGTCACCATCACCAGGAGTGAAGGTGCTCGCACACCATCAGCGACAGCCGGCGCTGCTGCAGAACGCAGGGGTCTACGTGCCGGTGGGCTTCAAGGCGGACGTGGACCTCAGCACACAGAGCCGTACCAACATCGGGCCGCCTTATGGCAGGTGGGCACGCCTCGCGTGACACGCTGGTGCCGCATGTCCTTGATGTCCTTGATGTGCGCATGTCCCAACCTCAATGGCGCCTGCTACTTCTCGACTGTCCGTGAGACGCGTTCAATGGAGAATAGTTGGCTGCAGTTCGACACCGGCACCTTTTCCCTTTCATTTCACGATTTAAGTCTTTCAGAATCCGAAGCAAGATATGGACCTCAGAAAACGTCGTAGAAAACTACATGGTCATTTTTAGCGTCAGATTAGGTGTTCTTGATGTTCTATTCATCATTGATGGCATCCTGGTGTAGGTTATCGCAAGGATGTAGTACAACGATGGGTGAAATTATATATATATATATATATATATATATATATATGTATGTATGTATATAGTTGAGTTACCACCTTTTGCATTCATGAATCTTTCTTGGTCAGTAATTCGTTTCAGTTATTTCTTCCATGATAGTAGTATCCAACCTCTTAGAATGCGTTCCACTAAGAGTGTTACATGCTTCAATTCCAGATGTGAAGAGAAGACCCTCACCTATTACCCGCTGTATTCAAAAGCAACGTGTGAAATGGACTGCGTCTACCAGTACATGATGAATATCTGCCGATGTCGAGATGTGTACCTTCCAGAAACATCCCCAGGTTTGCCAACTGATGAAAGCCGTCCGCTCGTGGTCCGAATGTGGCGAAGTATTCTATCGCGAGAGTACACCATCGTGCCCACGCGCATATAATTGCATATCATCGAAGGTCGAATTTTGTTATTTCGTTCATTTATCCAAAACGTCTCGATTTTTTAAGTGTTATATGGTGTAGGGGTTTTAGGAAACCAGCCCACAATCGATCATAGCACAATTTATTTGCCCTTGAAGGTAGAAATTAACCTTGTATCCAATTGTTCCCAGACAAAAAAAAGAGTATGAAAACTACGTACGAGGGCGACATATGCGGGCAGACTGCCCGCGGCTGTGGGTCGACGATTGTGGTTGGGTCGCTGTCAACGGCTATGGCTGGGTGGCTGTGGGTGGGCGGCTGTGTGTGGCTATCGGCGGCAATAGGTGGCTGTTGGTGGGTGAGTATGGGTGGATGTCGGTGGCTGTCGGTGGCTGTGTGTAGGTGGCCGTGGGCTGCTGTGGGTAGGTGGCCGTGGGCTGCTGTGGGTGGGTGACTGTCGGCGGTTGTGGGTAGCTGTCCAATCGACCACTTGACCAATGGACTTGACCAATCCAATGGACCACTTGGGAATATCTGATTACTGCCCGTCGTTGGCTGTTAGAAAGATGATCCAAATTCCGATGAAGCATGCGAGGCAGATCATGCCAGGGCTTTAGGGAGTGCAATTTCTCTCACAACTCAATGAGCTGGAACGAACGGTAAATTTACTATGATGTTGGCCTTTCAGTTTCAGTGCTGAATTCAAAAATAGACTTCTCAATACTTGCAGTGCTGGGAGGTGGTGTCATCCCCATAATATGTTTACATCAAATTCAAGTCATGCCAGCTATCGCTTTGAAATTTGTTGTACCTTCCAACAACTGACGAGCACACATTTCGTTTAAAAGATGGCGGTCTAGTCTACTAAGGTCACGGAACTGGAGTACAACAAATTCAGATCACACCTCGTCTCAAGGCGGTTTTTAGAAGTGCAATGAAACATTTAACGCGGAGAAATCGCAAAAGGTACAGTACAAAATTAAAGATGAATAAATAGACGAATGAAACGTAACTAAAGAAGCGTATAAATACAGCGAAGCAACCCCAGGTCCGGGCAATAGGCCAGGCGGTGATTTGAATTGGAAAAATGTGCTGTGCTTTCTATTTCTATTACGTTTTGAGCCGGAATATCTGAAATAATAACTTGTGTTCTCTCACTGTGTTCCAAGTTTCAAGCCAAAATCCGGTCATGTCACTGAGACCGAGATTACACGCATCGCAGGAATTCTGGAGGTTAAAACATTAACCATTGTGTTGTAAATATAGTTATTTGAACAAGGATACTATTGTAAACGAATTTCGATGATGACATTGTGTCAATAGTGTCACGAAATCTGATTAAGAATTCTAGATTGAAGAAGGAATGCTCCAAACAATTTCAGAAGAAGAAAAGAAATAGCTAGGATTATCATCAAATAGAGAGAATCAATGCTTTGCGTTGGTGTCACTTATTCTGAACATAATCTGTTTTCAAAAACGTCAGCTTTAACAGCTTGCACATTCCTGGTACTTGACTTTGACTTGATCGGCTTTCGTACTTTTACTTTCGTACATGCCACAGAATTTCACCACCGAGGCCTGTGGTGAACACCGGGTGACTGACTGCAACCCGACATTAACCTGTTGCCACCTGAAAAGTCAATAAAAAGGTACACAAAAATGTGCCGATGGACTCCAGGACATCAAAGATAAGGCTACATCGCGCGGTTACCGCCCTCTCCAACTAGCCTGGAGAAAAAGCTAATGTGGAGCAAAGTTGACATGTTTTCCACACACACACACACACACACACACACACACACACACACACACACAGTGTGTGTACACACACTGCGAGGAGTGGACAATTCTGCGACATTGCGATGATAAGGAGCACGATTTCATCCACCACGAGTCCCCAGAGGAATAATGCCGGATATGGCACCACGATGTCCTTCAGGGACAGCTCGTATTTTGTCTGATTCTCTTCAAGATTTTCACTTCATTTGTCTTTTTATTTATGATAATTTCGAGGAAGAAGTCAATGTTGACCCTAAAAGAGAGGTTGATCATCATGTTCCTAGAGTCCAATAATGCAAAATGGCCACACAAATGCTCTGTTAACTAGGTGTACCTTATGCTATGCTGAACACAAATCACCGGAGCAGCACGTCCTACTGTGCCCACATTTAGTTAGTGTGTGTTGTGCTCGGCAGGGTACCCGGAGCTGTGCTCTATGAAGATGTGGCTCATGTGTGCACTGCAGATACCACAGTACTACCTGAACGCTGACTACTCGTGCAACTGCCCGGAGGCGTGTCACAGCTCGCAGTTCGCTACCAGGTCAGGTCAGACTCCGGCTACCCGGAGGCGTGTCATAGCTCGCAGCTCGCTGCCAGGTCAGGTCAGACTCCGGCTGCCCGGAGGCGTGTCACAGCTCACAGCTCGCCGCCAGGTCAGGTCAGGCTTCGGCTGCCCGGAGGCGTGTCACTGCTCGCAGCTCGCCGCCAGGTCAGGTCAGGCTCCGGCTGCCCGGAGGCGTGTCACAGCTCACAGTTCGCTGCCAGGTCAGGTCAGGCTCCGGCTGCCCGGAGGCGTGTCACAGCTCGCAGCTCGCTACCAGGTCAGGTCAGACTCCGGCTGCCCGGAGGTGTGTCACAGCTCGCAGCTCGCTGCCAGGTCAGGTCAGAGTCTGGCTGCCCGGAGGTGTGTCACAGCTCGCAGCTCGCTGCCAGGTCAGGTCAGACTCCGACTGCCCGGAGGCGTGTCACAGCTCGCAACTCGTTGTCAGGTTAGGTCAGACTCCAGCTGCTGTCGCTGACAGGCAGATCGGATGACATCAGTAATACTAGGAGCTACCTGAAGCCACGTCTCAGTCGACAGTGGCGGTTGATGAAGGTAGGATGCTATTGGTGGTAGGAAGGTCAAGGCAGCCCGCCGAATATAATAGGCCTGCTGATGGCAGCCAATAACAAGCTGGAAAGCCACCAAGAGCGAAACTTAACATTTTCCCAAGCTGGGAGTGACGCTGCTTCTGTACATCACCGCCCCAACCCACTGCAAACGAAATTATTCCTAATTCCTGTGTTGTCATGCCATTTGCTTTCTTTTGTGTCTTTGCACATCAGGTTTTGGCAACCCGGCCAAAAAGTCGAAGTTTATTGTATGCGGGTAGTTGTAATGTTTGAATCTGGATGCTGTATGCACATGCAATCTCACGCTCCTGTCCTACAGTGTCTCCTAATCGAAGCTGTCCTACAGTGCCTCATACTCGAATATATCTTACAGTGTCTCTTACTCGAAGCTGTTCGACAGTGTATCTTACTCGAAGCTGTCCCACAGTGTCTTACTCGAAGCTGTCCTACAGTGTCTCTTACTCGCAGCTATCCTGCAGTAGCTTTTACTCGAGACTGTCCTACAGTGTATCTTACTCCACGCTATCCTACAGTGTCTCTTACTCGAAGCTGTCCTACAAGAGTGCGCCGAACGTGGTGGGCGGGTTCCCGCTGAAGTACCGCCGGGCTCGGCGCCGCTTCGTGCAGAGCCTCAACACGCACGAGCGGGTCCACCCGGCCAAACTTCGCCGGACCCGCCTCACTACAGATCAGGTCAGGTCTAAGGCTTGGGAGACCCGCGTTACCACGGATCAGGTCAGCTTATGCCGGATCAGATCATGTAATACTAGGTCATGCAGGAAAGTATGCATTGTCAGTATTGTCGACATGCATATACAGCAGAGGTATAGAATCGATTCAAGTGAGTGTTTGCGGATGAATTCATGTATATATATATATATATATATATATATATATATATATATATATATATATATGCATAGGGTTGGCAGGCCCAATACACGTCTTCCCAAACAAAACAAAACAAAACATGTCGCACTTTCAGATTTATCTGGCCCTCAGCGGCCTCCGAACAAGTCTGGCCAGTTGTTTTCGACGGGTCAGGAAGACAATGGACATATTTACCGAGCTGTTCGGGGTAAGGCATATTTCCTTGTATATCCTGACTTGGAATGCCCAACTGCAGACATGGACACTACTATCTACTTCAGATTCACTATTACACTGCTAACTATTTCTGATTCACATGTATGACGCATTGTCGTTGAATGTTGCGCCATGCTATTGGTCGGTCTGCTATGCGGCGAGTCCGTCAGTTTCCTGTGTATGACGGTGTCGATGAAGGTTGGCGTGCCAGAAGTCAGATGTGTCATCTGTCTTGGCTTTCGCTTCAGCGTACATACCCATTTTCGTACATACCCATTCAGTTCTGACTGAGCTGATTGTATTGATTCCGCGATGTATGTTTCTCTTGTCAAACCAGTCAATGAACGTCATATAAAACACGAGCTGGGATGTTATTACACCCGCTAGAACTAATGCTTAGGTCATGCTTAAGCGAGTAGTAAAATTACGTAACATATATTTATAGTGGTATAAAAATGAAAGGTCGTGCATATTTCTTTGTCATATCATCAGCTTATAATAGCTACCTTATCATGATGTGTCTCGGTTAGACTTCCTGACCTTCGTATGTGCATGTGAGCCTGAAGACAGGCGGGAGTGTGAAATGCAGATACCATGATCACGGCATTTCAGGGACTGAGCCACCAGGTGAAAGTGCTCGTGCAAGTGACTCGGATTCTGAAGGCGGCCTACGAGACGTTCATCGTCAGCGAGTCGGTGGATCCGTGTGACCGGCTGGTGGACACCGGCACCTCCGTACTCACCGCCATCGGAAACCACCAAATACGTCAGTTCCGCCAGGACGCGCAACATTCACCGTGAAAAGCCAGTATTCTGGGTGGGGATTGATCCTTTAATGTTGGTATTTATTTATCATGAAGAATGCACATAGTAGCAGTAAAATGTTCTAAATCATTTTGGCGTGGCGTGGCCACTACTGTCAACACTTAGAGTCATTGCTGTCATGGCTGTCATGGCTGTACACGTCCAACGTCCAGCTAAGGCGAAACCGAGGAGACAGACGGAGGCAGTGATGTTGGCCACCACCTTGGAGTGGTGGCCAGTTGGAACTGGCTGAGGGGACTGCTGGAACTGACTGAGGGGACTATTATAAATGACTGAGGGGACTGTTGGAACTGGCTGAGGGGACTATTATAACTGGCTGAAGAGACTGTTGGAACTGGCTGAGGGGACTGTTGGAACTGGCTGAGGGGAGTATTATAACTGGCTGAAGGGACTGCTGGAACTGACTGAGGGACTATTATAAATGGCTGAGGGGACTGTTGGAACTGACTGAGGGGACTATTATAAATGGCTGAGGGGACTGTTGGAACTGGCTGAGGGGACTGTTGGAACTGGCTGAGGAGACTGTTGGAACTGCTTGAGGGGACTGTTGGAACTGGCTGAGGGGACTGTTTGAACTGGCTGAGGGGACTGTTTGAACTGGCTAAGGGGACTGTTGGAACTGGCTGAGGGGACTGCTGGAACTGACTAAGGGGACTATCATAACTGGCTGAGGGGACTGTTGGAACTGGCTGAGGGGACTGTTGGAACTGCCATCGCCATCTGAATGTTGTGTCGCCGTGTTGCTCGTTTGAAAGCCCTGGCAATAGAGGGTGATTACCGTGAGTTATATTTTCAGCAAAGTAATTGCAGAGAACTAGACGAATCGCGAGCTAATGAGACCAGTTCCCCTACACCTGTTACTGAACCGTTAGTACCATGCAACACGTGGCGCTCTATGATAAATGGCGTCCATGCACCCCAAGGCTCAAAGAACTAGCCAACTAGCATACTAATTCCTACTACGTACTAACTAACAGACTAACTACTGCTACATGCTAATTAACTCTATGATAAATAACGTCCATGCGCTGTAAGACTCAAATAAAATACTAACTGACATACTAACTACTACAACATGCGAACAAACTACTACAACACACTAACTAACCGTGTTATATATATTCCTTGCCATAGTAGCGACAGTCCCGTACAGTCGGCTCCCAGAACATGCGCACATGCGAGAGTCAGTAACGCAGTCGGAGACGCTCCGATCAGTACCAGTGACGTCTGGTGCCTCTGATCATGGGAGCTGGCAGCAGTAGCGCGGTCAGAGACACTCCTGTCGGTGTCAGTGACGTCTGGTGCCTCTAATCAGGAGAGCTGGCAGCAGTGGCGCGGTCGGAGACGCTTCGATCAGCGTCAGTGACGTCTGGTGCCCCTGATCAGGAGAGCTGGCAGCAGTGGCGCGGTCGGAGACGCTCCGATCAGTGCCAGTGACGTCTGGTGCCTCTGATCAGGAGAGCTGGCAGCAGTGGAGCGGTCGGAGACGCTCCTGTCGGTGTCAGTGACGTCTGGTGCCTCTGATCAGGGGAGCTGGCAGCAGTGGCGCGGTCGGAGACGCTCCTGTCGGTGTCAGTGACGTCTGGTGCCTCTGATCAGGAGAGCTGGCAGCAGTGGCGCGGTCGGAGACGCTCCTGTCGGTGTCAGTGACGTCTGGTGCCTCTGATCAGGAGAGCTGGCAGCAGTGGCGCGGTCGGAGACGCTCCTGTCGGTGTCAGTGACGTCTGGTGCCTCTGATCAGGAGAGCTGGCAGCAGTGGCGCGGTCGGAGACGCTCCGACCAGTGCCAGTGACGTCTGGTGCCTCTGATCAGGAGAGCTGGCAGCAGTGGCGCGGTCGGAGACGCTCCGACCAGTACCAGTGACGTCTGGTGCCTCTGATCAGGGGAGCTGGCAGCAGTGGCGCGGTCGGAGACGCTCCTGTCGGTGTCAGTGACGTCTGGTGCCTCTGATCAGGAGAGCTGGCAGCAGTGGAGCGGTCGGAGACGCTCCTGTCGGTGTCAGTGACGTCTGGTGCCTCTGATCAGGAGAGCTGGCAGCAGTGGCGCGGTCGGAGACGCTCCTGTCGGTGTCAGTGACGTCTGGTGCCTCTGATCAGGAGCTGGCAGCAGTGGCGCGGTCGGAGACGCTCCTGTCGGTGTCAGTGACGTCTGGTGCCTCTGATCAGGGGAGCTGGCAGCAGTGGCGCGGTCGGAGACGCTCCTGTCGGTGTCAGTGACGTCTGGTGCCTCTGATCAGGGGAGCTGGCAGCAGTGGAGCGGTCGGAGACGCTCCTGTCGGTGTCAGTGACGTCTGGTGCCTCTGATCAGGGGAGCTGGCAGCAGTGGAGCGGTCGGAGACGCTCCTGTCGGTGTCAGTGACGTCTGGTGCCTCTGATCAGGAGAGCTGGCAGCAGTGGAGCGGTCGGAGACGCTCCTGTCGGTGTCAGTGACGTCTGGTGCCTCTGATCAGGAGAGCTGGCAGCAGTGGCGCGGTCGGAGACGCTCCTGTCGGTGTCAGTGACGTCTGGTGCCTCTGATCAGGAGAGCTGGCAGCAGTGGCGCGGTCGGAGACGCTCCTGTCGGTGTCAGTGACGTCTGGTGCCTCTGATCAGGGGAGCTGGCAGCAGTGGCGCGGTCGGAGACGCTCCTGTCGGTGTCAGTGACGTCTGGTGCCTTTGATCAGGAGAGCTGGCAGCAATGGCGCGGTCGGAGACGCTCCGATCAGTGGCAGCCCCCGCCAGAGCGACAGTGGCATTGGCGCGAGGAATACTGGAGCAGATGAGCATCTGTGTGCAGGGTGAGAGCGCTGCTCACTTGTAAAGTGAGAACACATCCCCGGAAAGGTGAGAGAGTGTGACTGGAACTGGCACTGGGACTGGGAGGTAGAGTAGGATTGTAAAAAGTGGGCACAAGCTCGAAAATGAAAGCACGTTCTCTGTATTGTAAGAGCAGTCCTCCAGGGATAAACCTGGATTGTCTCGTCAGTGGAAATCCAGCGTGTCCAGGTAAGGTTGCCGTGCAGGTGCAACAATTATAGTGACGAGGCTCATTGTCGTTTATTATGAGTTATTTGAATGCGTTCACAATTTGCTACCGTTCATCATTTCTAAAACGAACATGTGGTTGCTCACCTATGCTTATCAACCGTTGGCCAAGCCGTCCTAACATTTTTGTTTACGTTACCGGTTGTGAGTATTAATGTTCCTGCTAGTTATAATTATGATAGACAAAATTAAAATTCCCCAAATTGAGGTAACATTAGAACAGTACATGTCTCCAGCCCATCAGTTTAACCAGCTTAGTGACAAAAGCACCAGTGTTCGGCAACCATAAGCTATTTATACCAGAGGATGGACCAGTGTCCCGCCGTCTGGCAGTCCCATCGTGTGACTGTGACACCGTGCCAATCGTGTGACTGTGACATCGTGCCAATCGTGTGACTGTGACACCGTGCCAGTGTTATGACACACCAGGATCTGCTCGCTTAGTCTTCACACAGAACTCCCGCCAGTGCCTGGATCAAGCTCGTATCGAATCAGACGATAATGATAGCCGAATGGTCCGTGCATTTCATTTTCGATCGAAATGTTTCGACTCCCGATTATCGAAACTGACCAGCGACTAAATGTTCGGCTCAACTGAGACCAACAGGCACGGGGGATAAGTGACACCAAGTCCGTCGCTTTGATTTTGATTGCGATCGTTGCCAGCCGGTGGACGTCAGTGTGGTGGGCATCGAGCGTGAGACCTACCGGTCAGCAGATGTCACTGCTGTCACCAGAGTGTCTCCACGCACACTCTGAGACTCAGCAAGGAAAGGCACCGGGATGAGTGAACCGGTACTGAGGTAGAGCACACGGCGTGGCCGTGCACACAAACCCGATAGTGGTGTGCCGGCAAGAGCGTAGGAGCGTTCGGAAATAGTGGGGCATTGAGACAAGTCACCTTTGAAGACAATTGTTATGCATGCAACACCTAGCATGCATTTGTATGCCTGGAACACCTGCCGTTGGTGGCTAAAGTTCCAAAGAGGTAGAGAACCCGCGGTCTCCTGCTCTCTGTTTTTGTACACCTTTCGGCGCCATATTACACGCTGCCTTTACATAAGAGCGTTAAACGGCGTACCGTCGTTTCCTGATTTTGCGCCACCAATTGTGTGGTGTGTGCAGCTGAGAGGTCAAATGACCTGACCTTCCTTGGGGCTGGAGTATTGTAGGAGTCCCGAGGTCGGACCCAATCGTCTATGCGTCTATTCTCCGTACACTCAAGCCCCCAGAACTCCAAAATAATTGCTTTGATAATACTGTCGAACCCTGCGCAATGCCCGTGAACGTTTCGCAGCGAGAGCCGAGAGGCGCAAAATGTGCTTTAAATCCGTTTCATCAGAACAACGCGGCGCACGTGGCAGTGTGTCACCGCACGGCGGCGCCTGGGCAACTGGCGCCCTACTGACGCGCCTCCACCGATAGATGTCTACAACCGGTCAACGGTCGTCTATCCGGCCAAGTACAGGGTGATCAGGGACCTGCCCGAGTTTGGCGGCGTCATGACCCGCATCGGCACCCACCACGCTGCTGCCGCCGCTTCTCTGCACCAGATCAACTCGTCATTGTCGGCACTGCAGGTGTGTGCTCCAGCCAGCCCGGGGTGACAACACTAGCACATACCGGCAGCCGCGGGACTAGAAACCAGCTAGCAGCTGGGTGACCGGCAAAGTCACTTTACCAGCTAGCAGCTGGGTGACCGGCAAAGTCACTTTACCAGCTAGCAGCTGGGTGACCGGCAAAGTCACTTTACCAGCTAGCAGCTGGGTGACCGGCAAAGTCACTTTACCAGCTAGCAGCTGGGTGACCGGCAAAGTCACTTTACCAGCTAGCAGCTGGGTGACCGGCAAAGTCACTTTACCAGCTAGCAGCTGGGTGACCGGCAAAGTCACTTTACCAGCTAGCAGCTGGGTGACCGGCAAAGTCACTTTACCAGCTAGCAGCTGGGTGACCGGCAAAGTCACTTTACAAACTGTTTTTCCATGCGATGCCAATAGAACTGGTATTAAGCTTATCCTAAGTTGGAAGGGGGAGCCGCTTTCTGCCACTACCGCTGTTGGTGGCGACACCTCTGCAGGCTGACCACGGCAGTTGTGATGTCCAGCGATCGGACTCGCTGTGGCCGGCGCAACTGCAGACCACCAGCCAGCAGACGGTGCTCGCCACTGTGCCTGCGCCAAGTGTGGGCGCCGTGCCGTGCCTGCGTATCAGCACGATCGGACTCGCGGTGGCCGGCGCAACTGCAGACCACCAGCCAACAGACGGTGCTCGCCATTGTGCCTGCGCCAAGTGTGGGCGCCGTGCCGTGCCTGCGTATCAGCACGCTCTGTGCCACCAGGTGGCGCTGCTGGCGGACGCATCCTCATCTGCGCCGCGGCTGGAACTGCTCGGCCGTCAGCTGGCTACAGCTGCCCAGCTGGCCAGCCACTCGTGCGGCCAGCTGACTCGGCTGCTGCGCCGGGAGTACATCGTTAGCGCCGTGCAGGGGGAGCTGGAGAGCGGCGTCAACACACTGCACAACGAAGTGGCTGGTCGGCAACAGGAGTTCCGCCACGTCATCGACCTGACGGTGAGGCGCCAGGACCTGACCTGACCTGATCTGACAAGGGCTCATCTGGCCTGGCATAACCGTTCAGAACTGTTGTTCGAACGCTCAAGTTGACAATCAGACAATCAGGCAAATCAGCAATGTCAGCCATATGACATTGCTGCTCATAGGCAGAGCGCAGGTATGTCGACACCGAGAGGAACTGTGATAACCATGCGCCATCTGACATTGCTGCTCATAGGCAGAGCGCAGGTATGTCGACACCGAGAGGAACTGTGATAACCATGTGCTTGAAGAAGCTTGCGGGGACTGTGATACGCTAGGATTTGTAGCTCATTTCATCATAAAAACACAATTATCTTCCAAGTCACGTGGCATCAGAATCTAGAATGGGACGACGACTTTCCTTGGATATTGACAGTCAATTGGAGTCACTGGTCCCAGGACCTGTCTAAGATAGTAGATATGAAATCTCACCCTCTCTCCACACTTTTGGGCCAAAGGCCCAGGTCACCAGCAATATATTTATGTATTCACTGATACACATGAAAAGGGCTATGCAGCTCATGTAATCTACGTCGTATCTTCGTCGCCAGGAGTGAAGTTTTCTAGACTAGATCTGGCCGAGGCAAGAGTTTCACCAAGAAAAGCAAAACAGAACAATTCCTAGATTGGAATTAGTAGCATTCGTCGTGAGCCTCGGTCTAGCGAGGCGAGTGTGCAAGGTCCTGCAAGTCGGTCTGGAGAGGATCCATTTCTGGGCAAGTGCCACAGACGTTCTCTGTTGGATTCGAAATGGCAAGAAGTGTCAGGCCATTGTTTCCAATCGTGCTGCAGAGATCCGAAACTGCCCGGGTGTGGCACAACAGCGGCACATTCCCGGCGAATAGAACACGGCAAATCTTCCTTCGCGAGGATCCTCATTCGCCGATCTCGCAGCTGGCTCGAAGTGGTGGAATTGCCCTAGGTTCCTCACGGATGGACAGTGGGCAGATGAGATAAATTTGTCTCGCATCAGATTCGACACCTCTGAGTTTTGACGAGATTCAATGTTATTCAATCGCCGTAAGGCCTGCTATTCAATCACCATAAGGCAGAGTTTGAAACCAGAGTCTGTCCATCGCCTGCATCCTGAGCGTTTCTCTTCGTGGACGAAGCTGGTCCGTGTTTCTGCATGGGTGCTTGCTTCTGAAGAGAGGTAAGGATGAGATGGAGCAACAACCGCACATTCGGAAGTCAGACATTGCTACCGACCAGCGGCACTGCTACCGGTTTGCAAACAGAACTAGCCCCTCGTGAACTTGCAGACGTAGAAAGGATGTGGATCGGATCGACACAGCAAGAGCGTTTCTCAGCTGAACTGCACCAGCTTCGACGTAAAGTTGGAGGAGTTAGGACGTATCTCAGCAAGGACAGCCATGTCAGGCGTATTGTTCCAGCCATGTCAGGCGTCAGATCCACCGCAAGTGTGCGGTGGATCTGACTGTACCTGTTGAAACGATGCAAGTCAGATGCAAGGAACGCTTCAAGAGATATATTTGTGTCATCTCTCGCTTACAGATGCGAGCCAGTTCGCTCTGAACTGACATTTAGACTTGAAGCAGGCAGTTTTCTTCGTTGTTTTCAGCGATTCATAGCAAGAAGAGGAAAGCCAGATGAAATCTGGTCAGATATTGGCACTAATTTAGCTTGTGCGATTAGTGCAATTTAACTGGTGCGAACCGAGAGCTCAAGAAAATCTGTGTGAAACTGGAAAACGCTTCCTTAAACGAAGAAGCTGCCAAACTTGGCATTAAATGGAAGCTTAACCCGGCAGCGGTCCCGCACTTTGGGGGTGCGCACGAAGCGCTGGTGAAGATTGTGAAACGCCCCCGCTGACACCTGCTCATTTTCAGCTCGTGGTACAGATTAGCCCAGGCTGCTTCGGCGACCACGGTGGCTTGACTAGTCGGTGGTGGAAACGAGGTGAGGAAGACACTTTTGGCTGAGGTGACGGGATGAATATCTTGCGACGCTGCAAGTAAGCCACACATGGCTCGACGCTCAGTGCGAAGTGAAAGTGAGCAGCGAGACAAATTGGGCTCGAATGTGTTGTCAGCCGTCCGCTGAATGTGACTGTTGTGAATGTTGTGTAAACAAAAGTAGCTATATGCCTTATTTTAGCGCAAGTAGCAATGCAAGAAATCCCCATCGTAAGCCGTTCGGATATGCTAATACAGGAATATTTGTTGTAGGGTTTCAGAAGCGACCTCGAAGGTCATTGACACTTGGACAGTCATGGACTATTGGCGCGTTGCCTTTGGTGTGTATGCATTCACGCGCCTTCAGACATGAATACACAGCTAAAGTGATTTCGGATGAGATACCTGTATCTAAACCGCATTACTAAGAACAGAAATACAAGGGTAATCCCTCCCGGGGTTTGAACTCGAGACCCCGGGATATAAGTCAAAGCTGCACCCATTTGGCACCCGGGACTCAGGGGGAACGCCCGCTGCGGTGCGAGATCTGTGGTGAGCTGCCTGCGCGCGGGAATGTGGCCGCAACCCCTTTCCTTGAACAACTGAGAGTACTTTAGGAGAGATAGCTTGACGAAAGTAGATAAATCTCAAAACGAAAATAGCAGACCTAGATCTGCGTTGGACAGCAACAACTTGAAATGCTGTAATGCACAGTGAATCGCTGTGAAGAGTTCCCCGCGAACGGACATGCCACCCCAGACCTCTTCTTTGAGCACATACTAAGAGTACTTCACGAATAATATTGTGAGAATATGTTTGTAAAATGACAAGAATACACCCAACTATGAGTTTAAAAATATAACGCAAAACACTGCAGTGAACAATATATATATATATATATATATATATATATATATATATATATATATATATATATATATATATATATATATATATATATATATATATATATATATATATATATATATATATATATATATATATATATATATATATATATATATATATATATATATATATATATATATATATATATATATATATATATATATATATATATATATATATATATATATATATATATATATATATATATATATATATATTTTTATATATATATATATATATATATATATATATATATATATATATATATATATTATGTTACGATTTCAACAGCATAGCGGTGGCGCCAGCTCGAGCCTGCCTGTTCGGATAGATAACATATAAAAGGACGGGAGTAGAATCGCTTTGGCTTCATCCTCACTCATGGTAAAGTAGGTGTTTATGATGGCGCTGGGCGAGCAAGAGTGGGTGTTAAAGGCGCCAGTGGAGTAGAATCTCTGTGGATACATGGGCATAGACCATAGCGCGTCGCCTTGAGTGTCGGAATACACTACATATACAGTGGGTAGAACTAGTGCCACTCAGCCCTTTGACTCTTTTTTAGTCCTTTGACTCTTGATTAGCTGGGCAGCACTTCCTCTGTTTGCGCCCCATAAAATTCCTTTTAATTGATAGTGCCTTGTCATGCAGTTGTAGTGCCCATACCAAGTCATTGCTCCTGCCTGGTTTTGTGCTTCGTAAGGCCCCTGCACTTGTGGGTGTCCTATCCTGATCTTGTGGTTTCCCTGCCCTGTCCTTGTGGGTGTCCTGCCCTGCTTAGTTCCCCGCCCTGCTTACTGTCCTGACACCAGCCAAGCATAGTGCCCTGCCCTTGTGGTTGTCCCGCCCTGCTCAGTTCCCCGCACTATTTACTGCCCTGACACCAGCCAAACCTAGTGCCCTGCCCTTCTTAAAGCTGCCCCTTACTTGGTGTCCTGCGCTCCTTTCCTGGGTTCCCTATCCTCCTTTCTTGAGTGTTCTACCGTAATTAGTGCCCTGCCCTACTTACTGCCCTGTCCTCCATTGTGCCCTACCAGCCTGAGTGCTCTAGCCACCTTAGTATTCTTTCCTGCTGAGTGTTCCACTCTCTTGAGTGCCCTCCTTAGTGCTCTGTTCTCCTCACAGTGCATTGCATCGCGTATTTTCTTATTTTAAGTGTTACTATCAGTGCCCTGCCCTCCACAGTGCCCTGCCCACCACAGTGTCCTGTCCTAGTTAGTTCCCTGCAGTCATCGGTGTCCTGCTCCTCTATTCCCTTTGTTCCTCATTGTCACGATGGCCAATAATGATGTTACGGACCGCGATAATAGATAGTGAAGATATAGTACTCATGACCTACACTAACACATAACATTCCACAATATGCTATGCATGAATATGAGATGGTAATAAAATCAGCTGTTTGTTCTAGTAAAGAAGGCCATTTGGTTTCCTTCTTTGCTTTTCGTTGTTGTTAAAAAGTTGTTAAAAAGAATTGTTGGGTTAAACGTCTATATAACATAATCAAGTGGCAAGGTGAAGCATAGCAACATAGATAACAAAAAAGCACATTAAGTGTTCGACCTAGAGACTAAACATCGAGGAATACCGACCTGACCGTGTATCCTGCATCTCCAGCTTAGCAGAAGAAACAAACCACATGTGTGCCACAGGAGACGCTGAACTTGACCCAAACGGATGTTGGCCTGGTGTCGGACATGATGGACACCCAGCTGGGCAGCTTCTGGAGCGGCAACTCCACCAAATACCAGCTCTCCATCTTCTTTATCTCGCCCCGTGTCAGCGACGTCGTCACTGAGCTCAAGGTCCGTCTATCGCTGCTCTCAAGATATGTCACTCACTGTGCTCAATGTCTGTCACTCACTGTGCTCAAGGTCTGTCACTCACTGTGCTCAAGGTCTGCCAATCGCTGCGCCCAAGGTTCACTGCATTCACTGTGCTCAAGGTCTGTCAATCACTGTGCTCAAGGTCTGTCACTCATTGTGGTCAAGGTCTGCCAATCGCTGCGCCCAAGGTTCACTGCATTCACTGTGCTCAAGGTTTGTCAATCACTGTGCTCAAGGTCTGTCACTCACTGTGGTCAAGGTCTGCCAATCGCTGCGCCCAAGGCTCACTGCATTCACTGTGCTCAAGGTCTGTCACTCACTGTGCTCAAGGTATGTCACTCACTGTGCTCAAGGTCTGCCAATCGCTGCGCCCAAGGTTCACTGCATTCACTGTGCTCAAGGTCTGTCAATCACTGTGCTCAAGGTCTGTCAATCACTGCCATCAATGTCTATCAATTACTGTTCTCGATGTCTGTCAATTACTGTTCTCGATGTCTGTCAATTACTGTGCTTTGGGTCTGTCAGTTGCTGCGCGCTGGATCCGTCAATCACTACTCTCGGAGGCCGTCAGTAAGACGACCTACGTGACGATGAGTATTTCCAATTTGGAGAAATGAATTGCTGTAGCAAAGGGTTCGAAGTGTTTGGTGAGGACACCTGGCCACGCAGGTAACCTGGCAATGTTTTGCAGGCATATGATTTGCGTTGGAAAGAGCTTGTAGATGAAAATGTTCGTGAACTACAGCTGAAACAGTAATGTTTTTTATTGGTTCTAGATCAAACTCTATGGAAAGGCATTGTGTCTGTACTTTATCATGGATTATACAGGGTAATGTTGCATGGGTTGGGTTGGAGCTTCAGGTTACACTATTTTCGGGTCTCTTTTTCTTCAAATCGGTTGCACCTCCTCTCCATACGCAATATCTATGTTCATGTGTATGACAGCCCAAGGCCCGCGTAATCCCTGCTGTGGGTCTGGACATGCACGTTCTGCCGCTCAGGAAATCCTGACTAGCCTGCTGACGAAAACGGCAACGCTGCCGCTCACCCACAAGTCGCTCGACAACAGCCTCACCCGTCTCGTAGAGATAACACACACCAACAGCTTTTCGCGCTCAATTCTGGAAAATGCCACCAGCAGCATCCTTCAGGACCTCTACCAGGTGTGTAATATCATGCAGGACCTTCTCGGCCAGGTGTATACGTGTGCATCCTGCAAAACCTTCTCTGACAGGTGTGTAGCATCCTGTGACCTCTACCGGGCGTGTAACATTTTGCCGCCTGCGCATGATGCACTTCACTACCGATGTACACTAGTGATGTACCCACTAGGAGTGGAGTGGAGCGAACAAGTTATTTATGTTAGAGAATCCTGTTTTGAGTTATAATTAGTGGTGGATGTGGTTAAATTTATGATAGTAGGTGTACACTGTGCAAGGCCCCTTTAAACAGGCATGGATGGAGTTGGAAAATTATTCTGGGACACTCGATCCACGCATGTATTACGCGAGATCGAGTGAACATGGCTAAATATGCCGAGGCAGATATATACTTATTTATTTATTTCACGATACATGCCCTCCACGTATAGTGGCTGTTATGGACAGTCTGGGTATAACTCAGATATTTACAAAGAAAGGACAGATTTGTGGTCAATAGTGGGAGCAGATGCGCAACAAACATTCATACACCAATATAATACAATACCCATATCACTACCTGCACTACACACACCGTGCTTGCAACACGAGTTATAAACGAGTACTTTATAGAAGTGATAGGAAAGCGATGGCCTAAAGGTGAGTTCATAGTGTACACAAATCCATTTTGTAAGATTTGTTTGTGTGACTGGTGTTGCTCGTAGAGAAAAGCTAGTGCATGTTTCTTGAAGTTAGACAGCCTCGATGTTTTTGTTTCAGTAGGGAGTTTGTTATAGTGGAAGACAGACGAGTGGAGAAATCTCCTGCGGCCCGCCTCTCTGTGTATGGCTGGCAGGTGCAGGTGGTCGTCTGCACGAGTATGACGGTTTCGCAGGGTATGGTTTGTAGTGATTTGACCGGCAATGTGCGTTGGTTCACCCGTCAGAATGATCTTGTGGAGCAAAGTAAGGCTGTGCAATAGATGCAGATCAGCTGCGGTGAGGAGACCCAACTCGTTACGGGCATCAGAAATGTGATAAAATTTCCGTAGACCTGACACGACTCTAGTGGCGAAGTTAATGATCTTGTCTAGTCTGTGGATGTTTGCTGCCGACCCGTTCCCGTAAACAGATATGCAGTAGCGGATATTGGATTTAACTAGGCTATTGACTATAGTGAAGAGGGTACTGGTTGGCAGATGGTGACGCAGATGGCTCAGGGCCAGAAGGAATCCAGTGCACTTGCGGACCACAACAGCTACATGGGAATCCCACGACATGCGGCGATCAAATGTCACCCCAAGGTTCATACACGAATAACTCTCATCTATCACGGCGTCCCTAAAGCACACTCGTATCGGGGTAATATTGCGAAGATATTAACGCGATCCGAACGTGAGAAGCTGAGTTTTGGTCGGGTTTACCTTCAAACCGTTGTCCAGGAAGTAGTCGTAAAGTTGGTTCAGACATGTTTCCATCTGATTTATCAGATTAGGGAGATCATATTTGCGACCGGAGATGAGGACCTGGGTGTCGTCTGCGAACTGAGTGACATGTGCTACCGGGACGTCAAAACTGAGGTCGTTCGAAAAGATGCAATAGAGGAGTGGACCTAATGATGAGCCTTGAAAAACACCTATGTTGCTTGGGAGAAAGGAGGAGAGATACCTGTTTCCGCGTTGATCTGATATGCTAACAGCCTGCGTGTGACCTCCCAGATAAGCCATAAACCAGTCTGTATCGATTCCAAGGAGTTCTAGTTTAGTGAGCAGTTTGGTGTGATTTATTACGTCGAAGCATTTACTGAGGTCCAGAATGCAAAGGAGAGCTATTTCCGAACGGTTCATTGCTGCTAGTATTTTGTCCGTGACTGAAGTGAGAGTGGTTTCCGTAGAGTGGCGTGGTCTGAAGCCGTGCTGAGTTTGGGCTAGTAGGTGGTTTGAGTTCAGATAGTGATAGAGTTGTTTCTGCACTACCCTCTCTGTGATTTTGACGATAACCGGAACCAATGAGATGGGCCTAAAATTGGAGGGATCTGAAGGATCTCCTGATTTGTGAATGGGAGTTACTATTGACTGTTTCCAAGTGGAGGGATCTCGGATGCAGTCAGGCATGTGTTTATAATGTCGAGCAGCACTTCTCCGATAAAAAAGAACAGACATTTGATAACCTTAATACAGATCCCGTCGGGTCCGCAAGCACTTGTGCTCCTCATGTCCATGACAATTTTGGTTAGCTGTTCGAGGGATACGGGTGATACTTTGTAGGAACTGGTAGAGACGCGCGATAGCCGGCAACTGCGAGGTGTGTGTTCAGGCATGTTTGCCTGGCGTTTGACCTCTGCTGATACCTTAAGTCCGACAAAAACACAGTATTGATTTAGCTGCTCAGGTAGGACCTGAGGTTGAACTCTATGCGAGCCTTTTTGGTGTCGATAATGGGCTTAATAGCACGCCACGCAGCTGATGGGCCTTTCTGAGCTATCTTTCTGCTAATTTCGTTCCTACAGTCAGCTCTAATAGCTGAGCGAACTTGTGTTTAGTACTTTGTATGTGCTTCTATCTTGCAAGTGCAAAGCTACATTTCGCCGGTGTATGAGCTGTTTGGTAGCTTCGCTGACATGTGGTGCCGTTGGGTTCCGAATTTTGATGTTTCTGAGTGGCAGGTGCTCGTCGAGAATAGGTGTCAGCAATTTCAGCAGGGTGTCCCATTTGTCAGTTACTGAGATGCGCCCAGTGACCTGGACCCAGTCGATCTCACCAAGGTCAAGGGTCAGTTCCGATGTATCCACTCGTCCGTAAGAAGGTGACTTTATCACGGTGTTAACTGAGGCAGGCCTGTTTACTGTAATGGAACATATGATAAATTTGTGAGGACTGTAGTGGCAGAAACTCACTCTGGTTCTGCCGACAGAGATGGGCGAGTTTGTTATGATGACATCCAATTTCGCCTGTGCCGAATGTAGGGCGCTGCACTGTCACGGTAAGTGAATAGTTGCTGATGAACTCAAGCAGGTGTGTTTTGCTGGGGCTGGTAGCCATGTCGAGAAGGTTGCAATTTAGATCACCTGCGAGGTAGAAAGTGCCGGTAAAGTTCAGTGTCGCCAATTGAACCTGTCTTTCGAGCTCAGCGAAGTCATCATTTAAGGCAGGAAGAGTGTTACGAGCAGACTTGTGCTCGACTCAAATTGTATGAGTCGACTCACATTTGACTCATAGACCTTGAGATCCGATTCAACTCGTGATTCAGAACAGGTCAAAATTATTTGATTCAACTCAATTCAGACTCAGAGCTCACAAAGCATGATTCGACTCATGACTCAAACATAAATTTTAATCGATTCAGATCCGACTCAGTGGTATCACTCATGAGCCATATGTATATATATATATATATATATATATATATATATATATATATATGTATATATTCTATATATATATATATATATATATATATATATATATATATATATATATATATATATATATATATATATATATATATATATATATATATGTGATGTGAAAACAGTAATTGCAAAAATTATTTATTCGACAGACAGTTTGATGTCTACGCATCTTCATCTGTGTCTAATTAAAGAAGGGAATTAGTATTTATTTAGACACCAACAAAGATGCTCTAACATTGAAACATCTTGATCTGTTGAATATATTATTTTTGCTAATGGGTATAATTGGAGATCAAGGTAAATTTTGATTCTTTGGAATTTGTATTTTTAATACATGGTATTTTAGCGGAAAAATGACGATGCGACCACTCATTTTCTCCGCAAATGATTACTTTTCAGTTGGCAAAGAAACAAACGATCAAAATCTTAACTCTACTAATATAGCACATCGCGTATAATCATCCGTATCTGGTGTGTCATAGACATGATAAAGAAGAAGTTCCACA
The DNA here is from genome assembly GCA_034440615.1 of Ashinkailepas kermadecensis. Lineage (NCBI taxonomy): Eukaryota > Metazoa > Arthropoda > Thecostraca > Neolepadidae > Ashinkailepas > Ashinkailepas kermadecensis. The sequence continues at coordinate 173,505 of JAOTOM010003848.1, forward strand.
CTTCATGCACTCGATTGAATACTCTTTGACATCGAAAACCTTATGTTTCTGCCTTAATTCGACGATTATTTCCGAGAAATTATACTCTCAGACCAACGCGTCCACAACGCGACCAAGGCCGAAATTCCTTGCGATGCTGTAATCGTTAAGGGCAGAACTGTCCAACACATCCTCGAAGGTTTAGTATGTATATTTACTAAGACGGGAAGTGTGTTTAGTAAGAATATTTACTAAATTTCTGGAATTTTAATAGGTATTGTTACTAAAGTTACCTATACAATAGGTGGTTTTACAGCGGATTTTTGCTCCCAGGTCACGTGGTCTCAGGAACAAGATAGAGGGAGAAGACCCGGCATAATGATCTTCATAAATTAAAAGCGAACACCAAATATAATTCTCACATCAGTTTTAATAACGAAACAGGTTGTATTATATACGCTGCTGAAATAAGTAGAATTAAACTTACGAACATCAGCAAATTCAAATACGCTTTCTGATTTACGTGGAAACTTCACTCAGCTCTACGGTCATCTTGCAGACGACGAATGACTGCCAGATGACAAATTGGCGCTATGGTTGGGAGTGTCAGATTCGTTGAAATCACATTAGAAAACACCAGAAAAACAACATTTTGATCAAAAATGTTTACCATTTTTACACAAGTCCTGTAATTGTCGATGGGAAGAATCAACCTCAATATAGGCGTCCCTCACTTGTTATCTCATGATAACCTCTCCTGTATATATAAGTTTGAGACATTGCTTAAATTACACAGGTCAGGACTTCGAGCAATCGTGCTCCAATCACCTGAACAAAACCTATATAATGCGACACATTCCAAAATACTTGATATTTTCATCAATAAAGTTGATCATGTGTTCCTATAACAAGAACAATGCTATTTTTTACAAAAAGAGATCATGTTTGTATTCCAGACTAAGTTTTAGGATATTACAGAAGACATATACAAACTGGTTAAAATATGTTACATCCAGTACACATTTCCTTCATATATAGGAGAGAAAAATTAATCTGCAACCAAATTGATACCATATATTTAAAAAAAAAACTTCGGATGACGTCATAAAGTCATAAAGTCATAAAGTGTTAAGGCTTAATAAGAGCCACAGGGGCCCATCTGGGTTAAGCCTATCTAGAAAAGGTACTAGAAATGTACATATTCTCACCCCAATCAATCCCTAATCCCAAGTTCCTAGGAAGCTATATATCCCAGCCTATCTAGCATCATCCACTTGCTATTGCATAACACCCTCAACAATTGCAAGTTCCTCCCATCATACCCATTGTGCTACCATAGCCCCTGCTTAAAGGGGTCTGTGCCGTGCACATTTAACATAAATATTATCCCCTCCATCCAAATTAGAAATCAAAAACAAGATTTTCCTGCCTAAAAAATTTGTCCACCCTACTTTTAAATACATTCAATGAGGAACTCCCCACAACATCAGCAGGCAGCCCATTCCACTGATCAACAACCCTTTGACTGAAGACCTGCTGTCGCTTAACTGTCCTACACCTCAACTTGTCTAACCTGAGTTGGTGACCCCTGTGTGATACTTTAAACTGAAGAGCACCATTTAAATTGACCTGATCTAGTCCTTTAACAATTTTGTACATTTCAATCATGTCCCCCCTTAATCTCCTATACTTGAGTGAGTACATATCTAATGCCACAAGCCTTTCTCCATATTCTAAGCTACCTAGTCCACTGATGAGTTTAGTTGCTTTGCGTTGCACTCTTTCTAACTTGTCTATATCTTTTTCTAGGTAGGGGCTCCAAGCTTGCACAGAATATTCCAAGTGGGGTCGCACATATGCTAAGTACAGTTTTTTCATGACTTCCTTGCTCTTATACATCACACTTCTATTAATGAGTCCCAGCATTCTGAGTGCCCTGTTCCTAGCTGAGCTACATTGTTTCTCTGCTTTAAGGTCATTTGAAACCAACACACCTAAGTCCCTTTCCTCTTCAATAACATCCAGTTCCCTCCCTCCCATTGTATATCTGAAAGTCTCACCTCCAGACCCCAGATGCATAACCTTACACTTGTCATAGTTAAAAGACATCTGCCATTGATCAGCCCACTTTTTTAGGTCCTCCAAGTCTAGTTGAATATTACTAGATTGATCACAACTGTTTGCCACTCCTACCAGTTTGATGTCATCAGCAAATTTGAACACTCTATTCCTCAGCCCTACCTCAATGTTATTTACAAAGATGATAAAGAGAAGTGGCCCTAGAACAGAGCCCTGTGGTACTCCACTCAGAACATCCTTCCAATCAGATTTACATCCATTTAACATTACCCTTTGTTTCCTTCCCCTCAACCATGCTTCAATCCAACCTAGAACTTTTCCAACAATCCCATGTTGCTGTAGTTGATGAATTAGCCTCCTATGTGGAACTTTATCAAAAGCTTTGCTAAAGTCCAAGTACACAACATCCATCCTGTTTTGATTGTCTACTTCTTTAGTAACATACTCCATGAACTCCAAAAGGTTAGTTAAACAAGACCTTCGAGATCGAAATCCATGTTGAGTATCCCTTAAAAGATTGTGCCTGTCAAGATGAATCTGAACATTCTGTTTAACCAGTTTTTATAGTACCTTGCAAACTATTGAGGTCAAACTGACTGGCCTGTAGTTCCCTACACACTTCATACTTCCCTTTTTGAAAATTGGAACTACATTTGCATTTCTCCAATCTTCAGGCACTTCAGAGTATTCCATAGACCGCCTGAAAAGTATACCTAGAGGAACTGCTAAAGCTTTAGCACACTCTACTAAGACCCTAGCATATATATCATCTGGTCCAGAAGCTTTATTAGGCTTTATATTCTGCAACTGCTTTTCTACAGCTTCTGTAGTTATCGTAAGATACTCCAACCTATCACCTGTCATGGCATATGATTCAGTTGTTTCTATTCTACCAGAATTATCCTGAGTAAAGACTGATGAGAATTGCTTGCTTAAGGATTCCACAATATCACAATCATCAACCACTAATTCCCCATCTACCTCCAGTGTTCATACACCACACTTTTTAGCCTTAAATTTGTAGAAACTAAAGAATCTCTTAGCATTACCTGCTGAACATTCCCGAGCTAATTTGATTTCAGCCAGTCTTTTAGATGCCTAACACACCTCCTAACTTTATTTCTAGCTATTTGGTATGATTTGAGGTTTACCTCAGAGTTAGCATATTTTAGTTTCTTGAATGCCTGCTTCTTTGACTCCAGTAAATGCTTTACTTCCCTGGTCAGCCATGAAGGGAGCTGAACCCTGGTTAATCTAATTTGCCTATTGGGAATGAACCTATCCTGACCTTGAAATAGTTTATATTTTATCATTCTCCACATTTCATAAGCATCTAAGCCTTTCAATAAGTCTTCCCAATCAATTTCATTCAGGAAGATCCTGAACTCATTGTAATTCCCTTTAGCAAAATTAGGAATCAATGTCTTATTGGTTCCTACATTTCCAACATACAATGAGAATCGTATAATGTTGTGATCACTATTACCCAAAGTCAATTCTCCTATGTTCACATTTTGTACAAAATTTTCCTCATTAGTAAGCACAAGATCTAATATTTCATTTTCCCTTGTAGGTTCATGTATCATTTGAAAAAAGAAATTCTCCTCAAAACAATCCATGAAGCTTCTTCCCGATTTGTTTAGACCTATAGTTTTGCTTCCCAATCCTGTTATGTTGAAATCCCCCAACAAAACAGTTCTCTCCTTTACTCTCCTACTTATCTCTTCCTGCATCAACCTGTCCGTGTTTTCATTCTGGTCTGGAGGTCTATAGAATGCCCCAACCCTAAATTGTGTTCCATTTTTCAGAATGATATCTAACCACAAGGATTCTACACCTTCATCATGTACACTATCTTCTATGGAATGACATTTCATTTCTTGTCTGACATACAACAGTATACCTCCTCCTATCCTTGCCTGCCTTTGATAAGCATGCATGTTGTAGCCTGTCAATTCGAATTCTTGCAAGTTGTCTCCAAAAATGCTTTCATTAACCCATGCCTCTGTTATGCATACCAAATCTAGCTTTTCAGACAACATATAAGCATGCAGTTCCCCAATTTTGTTCCTAACACTTCTGGCATTGACATAAAAACATGATAAACCATTCCTTCCCTTGTTTGCAAGACTTCTCTCTCCATCAGCTACATCCCCCCATGACCTGCCTAGTTTCCCTGTTTCCTATTGAGAGCCTCCTCATACCTATTGCTGAGCAATTCAACTCCTCTCTTGCTCAAATGTAACCCATCTAATGCAAACATTTCAGTCTTCCCCCAGAAATCCCCCCACAAATCCAAGAACCCCACGCCAAGTTCCTTACAAATCTTGGCCACCCTGGTATTCAGCCCAATGGCCCTCGAGTACCACTCTATGCTTGCGTTAACCATAGAGAGGATGGATGTTACCATTCCTCGTTTCCTACTTACAGCTAGCCTACCTATCAAAGCCCTATACTCTTGTATTGTTTCCTCTGTTTTTGCTTTTCCTACATCATTTACACCAACCTGCACAATTACCGTTGTGCTCTCTCTACTACCCTTCATTACTCCTTCTATCCTATCACCAACATCCTTTACCTGGGCCCCTGGGAAGCAAACACGAATCCGTTTGTTGGGGTTCCTGCTACAAAAAGTACGGTCCATGTACCTAACTCTTGAGTCCCCTATAACTAAAACCTCCCCCTCTCTATCCTCAGCTACCTGGTCATTCCTACCTTCCTCTTTAGCAGCATTACTATCTCTCCCTTGCAGTACCTCAAACCTATTATTAGTTTCAATGCCTTTGTCCATTTTCCTTAAAGCCAGTCTCGTACTCTGGCGTCTAGCTACTTTCCACTCTCTACTATCATGGTCCATACTATCTCCACCCCTATCACTCCTAGGCTCCTGCACCTGGCTTGCCTGGCTGACATTTCCTATGGTGGGCCCTGCCACCAAACACTTCAGGCGCTCCACCTCCCTAGCTAACATATCTACTTTCTTACTCAAGTCCCCAATTACATCCATACACTTACACTTCCCACAGTCACCTTGCATTTTTTATTGTTTTTTTTATCTAAACTTAAATCTTAAACTTAAACACCAAAAAGACTACACCACAAGACTAGAAAATAGAATAACACTCACACTGAATAAACAACAAAATAAATATCTGCTTTCGCAAGCTAAACTAAGCAAATATAATCTTAGTTATACCAACTCCCATCAGCTACAAACTCCAACTAAATGAAACTAATACTAATATAATCCCAAAAAGCCTATATAGGTACCTCTACGATTACTCCAGTATATGAAGATATAACTAGTGTAATCAAAGCTCACTAGTTTAGTCTTAAACTCTATCTTAAAATTAAACACCAAAAATACTATGACACCAGACTAAATAAATGATGTTAAGAAAGAATTAGTATTATCTAATGTAACTTATAATATCTACACACAGGAAAGAAGGCAGCAAGCTTTCTACAAAAAAAGAAGAAAAAATGTATAAAAACGACAACCTCCGGACAAAACTATACACCACAATACTAATACATTAAGTTAAGAAAGAAATTGTATGCTCTAATTTAACTAATAATATCCACACACAGGAAAGAAGGTAACAAACTATCTACAAAATAGAAAAGGAACACTTATCTTACGAACGAAACTACACCGTGAACGCCACAAATTCAAGGTTATCTAATGACTACAATATTCACCGTAAGAAAAAGTGGGCTATAGGAACAAAAATACTATTCCCTGACTTAACTTATAATACCTACACACAGATTAAACGCCACAAGCTATCTACAGAATAAACACAGAAACTTATCTTAATCACTTGTGGTCCAACCTTCTTTTTCCCCTCGGTGTCCTCAAACAGTCCTCCCCAGGCCTCGGAGCTGCGCGAACACGTCCGTCTGGAGCAAGAGCAGAACCGTGAGTGATGCGGTCTTGAAGGAAAACTTCGATCTACCTTATAGTAAAGGTACCTTTGTTTGTTATTTGTCACACGTGCGTCTGATATGATCTGAGACGCGCATGTGGCAAATAACAAACCAACGCAATTTTATTCAGTGCAGGTGCCCATTGCAGTGTAGGACAATTTCGGTTCCATATTCTTTTTCACAATTACAGCCCATTTATGTGTAGTGCTCCTGGTACTAGGGGTGCGTTCTTTGTCGCCAGATTCCACGCGGAATTCCGCGGACAATCAGCTGTTGCGTTCTGAAACAAATATTCCATGGCGAAATTTTAGGAGTGCGCGGAAAAAATAGTCTACAATAAGATTTCCATAAATTACAGATGACCCCTTACCATTAGCCCATACCCTGACCCTGCAAAATGTTGGGTGAAAACAAACTCCTTTTAGCACTGTCCCCATCTATTTAGGTGCGAGCACCCTTGATTCTGGCTTACTATGTACAAGACTTGCAATCCTTACACAAATTTTAAAGAATTCCACAAAGCATAATGACATTCAAGAACTATGAGGGAACAAATTAAAATCAGGTTTCCATTAATTTCAATGGAATTCAGCGATAAGTGAGCAAAATACACCATACTCACACCATCAGCCCTGCTCCACCGGGCATCTTGTGGAATTCGAGCGGGGGTAGCTCTGTCGATTCCCGACGTTCCGCGGGAATATTCCTCCTCGTTCCGCGGAATAACCACTGAGAACGGCACTTGCGCGCGGATTCCCCGAAATTCCACGTGGAATCGCGACAAAGAACGCACCCTAGGATTGACTCATGCATGATACTGATTGTGGATGCCAAGCTTAACATGAATAATTATTTGTAGTTATTGTTATTGGTTTTTGGTAAATAACTTCAGTACTGGTACCCCCTCATTCTTTACTCACTGGCAGGTGACAAGTTGACAATTGTAGTGCTAAGCATGAATAATTATGCTGTGTTTGTACTCCCTACTCTGTGTCATGACATAATATTCACACAGATACATGCTTTATATCATTTGTTCATAACTTGCATTTGAGTCATAAGACTCAAATGACTCATTGTGATTCAAATGATTGACTCATGATTCAACTCATTTATTTTTTAGAAAGATGTGATTGAACTCACGATCAAGATATGTTTTGTGGAAAAGAATCGATTCAACTCTCGACTCATCCAAAAACGATTAATTCATGAGTCGATTCTCGATTCAACTCGAGTCGAGCACAAGTCTGGTTACGAGGAGGCCGATAGATTGCCGCTAGAATGAAATACTGTCCGCTTTTCCCTTTGACTTTGGCCCACAGTGATTCTAATTTGGGGCTCGAGTTCGGAGGCGTAGAAATTTTCAAAACGGTAATAGTTAGTGCTGACTTGGCGATAATCGCCACCCCACCGTAACCACTAGAGTCGGGCCGGTCCGCGCGATTCACTTGGTAACCGGGGAAGTTAATGAGACGCGTGGGGGTGCTAGGTCGCAGCCAGGTCTCAGTTACCACAGCTAGGTCTAGAGAGTAAGAACGAAGGTCGTTGTGTAGCTCAAGTAGCTTAGGTTTGATAGATTGGGCATTGATGAGTCCCAGGTGGAGCTGTCCTTTGCGCTATTGAGCTGCTACATGGCTTGTTCCGCCCCGCGATCCGCGTCTTCTGCCGCCCCTGGCGCCGCGCTTGCCCCGGCGTGTTTTCTTGGGCGCTGTTTTTATAACGGCGACGCTCCCCTCGGTCGGGTTGGCCGAGGGGAACGGGAGCTGGTGACTGGCAGAGGCGAAGGCCGCGGCGGTGATGACGTCACGGACGGGACGGCTGTGTGCCCGTTGCGAGCCCGGGTGACCGGGGGACGAGAAGGCGGTGGAAATTTGAACAAGGGCGATGGATAGCAGCAGCCTGATGTCCGTGTGCATGATGAAAACTGGTAGAGCTGTAGATAGACGATGAAGAACACCATTGCTGGAGGCACAGGAATTCCGAGCGGCACCAAGGCGTCAGTCAGTCAGCCTTCTCCGCTGCAGTGTCGGAAAGAAGACTAACCACGGGCAGTAGCTGATGATTGATGCAAGGGAAGTATAGACAAAGGCGCTGTCACTTCTTCACTCACTCAGTTTTTCAGTCGTCCAATCACTGACCAATCACTGCACAGTTTCCGTCAGGAATAACCAGCAGACATTTTCACTAAGGAGTTCAGCCACTTCGTGCACGTGTAGCGTATAGGTACGCCGGTTTTGGTTCGATATTTCACTTCTTCTTTTTTTCTGGTACACTTCACTCTTTCTGGTCCACTTCTCACTCAGAGTTTCACACACCCTATATACAGAGGAAATAAAGAGGGCCATGGAAAGGTTGGGCGAGCGACCGAGACGTGTCTGCTCGGAGCGCCGCGCTCAGTCCAACTGGACCGGTAGATAGATAGGTAGATAGGCATGGTCAGGCGAGTAGGACGTTGGTACATATTTTCTTTAGAATGTATGATATAGTATTGGCTAGGGTGTTGTGTATATTTTTGTCCAGGCTTTCAGTAGCTTCCCTTAGAGGCTAAACACAGATGGCCCTTGTGGCTGTTAGTTAGTCTGAACACTGTATGACTTTATGACTGTATTACCTTGCATGTTAACTAATATGTTTATTCTACTTGTATGAAATATGACGTAGCTCAGTTGATTCCTCCCTCCATAAATGCATAAATTATCATGCAACGTCCAGCTGTTCGATAGTTGTTCTCTGTCGACCATGACTCAGTGCCTTGATAAGTGCAATGAATTGACCTTTTCCTAGTAATTGATGTTGGTGCAGGAGATAGAAGCATTACACTACTGCAGTGGTGCAATGTGCGCTGGAGACAACACGTGCTTTTTACCCGGAGAGGAAGCCGGGTAGGATACAAAAGCATAGGAAGTGATTAAACACACACACACACGCGCGCGCGCGCGCAAGCACTCTCTCTCTCTCTCTCTCTCTCTCTCTCTCTCTCTCTCTCTCTCTCTCTCTCTCTCTCTTTTTTTTTTTTTTTTTTTTTTTTTTTTTTTTTTTTTTTTTTTTTTTTTCTTCTTTTTTCTTCTTTCTCTTTATATATATATTATATATATATATATATATATATATATATATATATATATATATATATATATATATATATATATATATATATATATATATATATATATATATATATATATATATATATATATATATATATATATATATATATATATATATATATATATATATATATATATATATATATATATATATATATATATATATATATATATATATATATATATATATATATATATATATATATATATATATATATATATATATATATATATATATATATATATATATATATATATATATATATATATATATATATATATATATATATATATATATATATATATATATATATATATATATATATATATATATATATATATATATATATATATATATATATATATATATATATATATATATATATATATATATATATATATATATATATATATATATATATATATATATATATATATATTTATCTTCTTTTTCTCTCTTCTTCTTTTCTTCTTCTCTTTCTTCTCTTCTCTCTCTCTCTCTCTCTCTCTCTCTCTCTCTCTCTCTCTCTCTCTCTCAAAATAGATAACTAAAGACATATATTATATATATACATACGTACCTTTGCCTTCACGTACACTTCTCATACATACCTTTGCGCTGACGTACATTTATGCTTGCATACATTCGCCATACGTATATATGGGCCAACCTACTACTTGCATTTGCCTGCGTGTATTTTTCCTCACCTACATTTGTCCTAGAATGTGGACGCTGACTCTTTCCGCGTATTCTGAGAAACGCCTTCGTAGATCCTGATTTGGTTGTCACAATGTACCATCTGTGCAGACGCGCAGGTGTTGCGCTTTTGTTCATTTGTTCCAACGTTGTCGCCATGTTCGCCAGTCCCAGTATATAAGACGACAGCCACGTCACTGTCGCATCCACTCCCGATAATGAGAACAATCGCCTTATCCGTGGTTCTGCTGGCGGGTGTTCTGGCCTTGCCAGGCCGCCCGCTCTTCAATAAGGACGGCACGAAACGGCCTATAAACTACAAAACCAACAGCAAGCCTCCCCCGTCTGACAAGTACGACAGCAAGCCTCCCCCGTCTGGTCGTACCGAGACGGAAGAGCCAATACTCCCTCGTGCCAATGAGCTATTAATACATCCTCGTGCCGGAGTGCTGGCATGCGGAACGCACGATCTGGCATTGGGTGAGCATACCATCGAATCTCCCAACCATCCCAGCAACTACCCCAACAACATCGACTGTCAGTATGTCCTGACCAGTTCTGCCGGATCACTTACCTTCTCATGTCAAGCCTTTAACTTGGAAGCTGATTCGGATTGTGACTGGGACTGGCTGGAAGTTAACAGCGTCAAGTACTGTGGTAACGACGGACCCACGGAATCCATCACAGCTGACCTCACCATCAACTTCCACAGCGACTACAATGTGCGGAGGTCTGGCTTCAGTTGCAAGATCCTAGTAAGTGACGCTCCGATTCCCGTGGTAAACGACATCGGGTGTGGCGCCAACACTCTGGACCGTGGAACTACCTACACCATCAAGTCCACCAACTACCCTCAGGCATACCCCATCAATGAAGACTGCTCATATACCCTAACAACAGCTGAGTCCGGCGACCAAATTTCAGTAACTTGTCCCACGTTCGACGTAGAAAGTAACTCGCGATGCTCTTGGGACTGGCTCTCTGTGGATGGGCAGAAGTTCTGCGGCACAGACGGGCCCGATGCAGTCACGGCGCTGGGCAGCATGACCATCAGTTGGCATTCTGACTACTCCGTGACGAGGAGCGGCTACCGCTGTCTGATTGATGTAGCAGAACCCCCAGCCACTGTTGCACCCCCTCCGCCCGGTGATTGCTGCTGCGGAGTTCCAAACCGGTCGTCTCGCATCGTGGGTGGGGTTGAGACCGAGGTGAACGAGTACCCATGGCAGGCGGGTCTGGTCAGCCCCGGTGGTACGAGGACCTGGTGTGGTGGCACCATCATCAACAGCATGTACATCATGACGGCCGCACACTGTACGGCCGGTGAATCTGCTAGTGGCATCGAGGTTCTGATCAAGGAGCACCGCATCAGCCAAGATGACGGTCAAATTCGCAAAACACTGCAGCAGATCATCAACCATCCAAGCTACTCCAGTGCGTCTGGCTCTGGGTATGACTTTGCGCTGCTGAAGGTGGCCACTGCGATTACATTCCCCTCCGACAACACCGTTGCCCCAGCATGCCTACCAACCGCCGGTAACCTATTCGTCGGTGCCGATGCCATCGTTAGCGGCTGGGGCACCACCAGCTCTGGAGGTTCGCAGGCCACCACTCTAAACGAGGTCACCGTGCCCATCATCTCCAACGATGATTGCAGGAACTCGTACAGCAGCATCAACCCGACTATGATCTGTGCCGGCTTAGCTGCCGGTGGCAAGGACTCGTGCCAAGGTGACAGCGGTGGCCCGATGGTTAGTCTGGAGAGTGATCGCTACGCGCTGGCCGGCGTGGTCTCCTGGGGTCGCGGTTGCGCCCTCGCCGGCTATCCGGGCGTCTACGCCAGGGTCACGGCGGTGTTACCCTGGATCCAGTCCAACACGGCCGACGGACAGACCTGCGCCTAAACTCGCCATCAATGCACGGAGTGGACATGCTCTAGACCATGGCCTCGCACGGAATATGCTGGTTTTATTAGCACATATTTATTGAATGTGTGGTGGAAAGTCTTATGCGTGTCATGTAGCTAGATGTGGATGTGATCTAAGCGTTCATGCGGTGGTCACCAGTATGAAATTCGTGTTTCCGATGTGGTTTGGGTGTGTGCGGTTGGTATGTTAAAGGAAAATAGAAAATACACAGCTTCCATTTCAAACCTTCTATGTGTTCTGAGGACAGAACAAGAAAAGACCTTGCTGACTGCATCACTCAATTTAGCTTCATTTCAGTACTTCCTTCCACATAATTCACCTTTTGCTGATAATTAGAATGGCTTATCCCCAGTTGGGATTTTTTGGTGCAAATAATAGTGCAATTTTGTGCAATGTACCAGACGAAATAGGTGCTTGTGTTGAGCTTCCGCTGGCACTTAAAGCTACCTAATGCACAATCATTCCCCACCCCAACCCCACCCCCCACCCCCATTAACGATAAAGATTATACTTTATTTACTCAACGTTTCGGCCAGGAGCCATCGTCACTCCTGACAATGGCAGCGCTGTGACCGCAGATGTGTACAAATGCGCTAAAGTAGGTATGGAAGATGTACTTATGGCAGATGTACGTAAGAGCAAATGCGTGTATGGAAAAGGTACGTAAGCAAATGTACGTAAGCACAAATATATGTATGGCATATGTACCTAACCAAATGTACGTAAACGCAAAGGTACGTATGCGTAAATATACGTACATTGGGTCATACGTACGTTTACGTTTACGTATATTTGCGTTTATATACTTCTACCCTTACGTACATTTGCTCTTACATACTTTTACGCCTACGTACATTTGCGCTTACGTACATTTGCGCATACGTATATTTGTGCTGGCGTACATTTGCGCATGCGTGCTTTTGCGCTTGCGTACTTTTGCGCTTACGCACATTTTCACTTAAGTACATTTGCGCATACGTACATTTACGCTTACGTACATTTGCCATGTGTACATCTGCGCTTACGTACAATTGTCATACGTACATCTGCGCTTACGTACATTTGCTTACGTACATTTGCGTACTTACATCTGCCATATGTATATTTGATTTAGGTACATTTGTTCGGTTACCGGGGCTTACAGCATGCTGGACCCGTCCTTGCATCCTCCGAAAACAGCACAACCAGTTCCCCACGAGCAGAGAACGGAGGTGGACTACTTGCTGTGCAGTGTTCTGTCTCTATCCTACTGTCCGGAGCCAGGGTTTCCACGAACCGCAATGCCATCCCTCGCATCGGCTTTACACGCACACCGGGCTCGAAGCCCCTCGGCGACCCCGGATCACAGGAACCTGCGGATTTCTGCGGTCAAAGAATCATTTCATTCTCAGGTAATTCCTCAGAAGTGTTAATTTCATCGCTCAGTTTCGCAGTTGGAAAGGCAAGCAATGTAGGCTATATTCAGGAATCGTAATCTTCTGTCCAATTTAGACTGTTTTGGCCTCTCACTGCTGTTACTCGGGCACGTTTGTTCCATTGGAGGACGGCTCGCAGGTCGGTTACCTCCCGTACAAATTCACTGTATACAGTGAATAAAATTCAGGTAAATAGCCACCAGAATGCAGTGTTCAATTGAAGAAATTGAGGGCAGTGTGATAATACTATTTATGTAAGTTTCATCAAAATCAGTTATGTGTTCTTTGCTAATACTGGTGATATTTTGAAATGCATGTTGATGCCATGAATTTATGTAGATTCAGGTGACTCATTGAGTACCATAGAGATTACGTAATGTCTGATGTTTAAGGGTGGAAGTGATGGGTAGGTTCAACCTAACCTATGGTAACTTAGCCTAACCTAGCCTATCCTAGCCTAGCCTAGCCTAACTTAATCTAACCCAACCTAACCTAAGCTAACCTAGTTGAGAATAGCCAAGCAAGCTTGTCAATTAGTAACTGCTCTGCTCAGCATTCAGCACATCAGCAGCAAATTCCAATATTGGAACCACTGGATTTTTGGGCGACAGCATTCAAAGTCAAGGTCTTCAAGGTCCTAGTATGTGCAGGTTTGAAGTGATTTTGCTGTCATTAACGTCAATTTTAAGGAAGCAATTTAGGCCAGTGTGATACAACTATTTATACATGTCTAATCAAGGCGATTGCTTTTTACATGCGTGATAGTGATGGTATTTAAAATACATGTTGATTTAATTAATTACTGCACTTGCAGGTCAAGTGGTAAGCAGGAGTGAAGCTTCCTGTGCTTTTCGTGGAGCCTGGACCCACCATCTTTGCCTTTGCCCAGCCAACTCCTGATTCTCTCCTGGTTCTCGAGATAGATATGCATGCACCAAGAATTCATTCCGATGTTGCAGAACTAACTATCGACCAAGGAACATTTCACAAAAACCGTGAAATCCCAGCACGCCCCCCCTCCTTCGTCGGTATTATATGCGGAACTCCTGATCCACAAAGCGTTTCAGTGCTACACTTGGACTGGGTAAAGTTCTCCTGTATCCGGGCATTTCATTGGGATGGGGACACCTATTTTATGCGTACCATCTCACCGTGGAGGAGCCAATTATCTTTAAGTGGGTGCATTTCGACTTGCCCTCAAGGGGTGCACTTGTCTCAGAGGGGTAATACCTGCTAGAGCTTTCGGTGGCGAGACGCATTTGTGGATTCAGCTGGCCAGTTGGTGGAGGGGTGGAAATTGAATGACAAAAACAAAACCAAGTGTTTTGCTCCTCGGATTTCGGCAATGCATGTCGGAGGCATCATTATAAAAACGATATCTTACTAATGAAATGTGCATAGAATATGAGAAAACGATGAAAAATATGACTTCCTAAAATCAGTTCGTGGGTTGGGTGGGGGTGTGGGAGCATGGTTCGAATGCCCACTGGATTCGCTAGTGGCAAGGCGCATTCGAACCTACCAGAGGGGTGCCTTTGGCTGGAAAATTACTGGGGCGTAGTTGGGCTTTTACGAGAGGACGCCTTCTTCCTATGAAAGGGTGGCGTGCCATTCCCCAATTGGAAAACTACTACTCAAATTTCCCCTTGTGGTAACCCATCGATATGTGGTAGATTATATATCAATTTGTTTTGAGTACAGTGCAGTGCCACGATAACTGTCTCAAAGTTGTGGCAGCCGGCGGAGAAAAACCAATTTGAAGTCGGTTTATTCCATCATTGATGCAGTCAGGATTTTTTTAGAAGCGACGACCAAAAAAAAATAATGTAATGAACAGGGACAGCTTTCGGCGCGCGAACCGGGCTGAAAGTCCTTGGTATTGCGTGGTGAAAATCTCAAAATTTGTCGTTTCATCTAGATTATTTTTGGTTCCTAAGGGGCGAGTCCCTCGGCTGCGACTCTGCTTTCCATGCGAAGCCTATCAGGCTCATGCGAAACCATTGGAGGTGGATCGAAGCCCAGAAATAGCAGATTTGGTAGAACACTGTAAAATTCGGTAAAATGCTTAGGCTAAAAAGATTCGGTAGAACGTCCTTAATTAGCATTAAAGCTGTTGATCTGCTGCAAGATTACTCGAAATGAACGGTGCTCTCTATTGTCCCATTGGTTCCAATACTGCATTACTTACTCTGCTACCAAACTTACATGCAACAAAATTTATGCCAGAACGTAGTAGCTTTCTAGATAGTAGACTTGGGTATGCAACAGGACCAATTACTTTACAAAATAGCATTGTAACCTACCCCTTCAGCCCCGGGCTTACGGCATGCCGAACCCGTCCTTGCATCCTCCGAAAAAAACTGCACAATCCGTGCCAAACAAACAGAGAACGGAGGCGAACTAATTACCGGGCATTGTGAATTGCCTTTAAGCCATTGTCCAGCGCCAGACACAACGAACCGCAATAACAGCTTCTCTTAGATCGGCCTGATATATCCACCGGGCCTGAAGTCTAAGTTTTGATACCCGCCGTTATTTTAGTGAGCTTATCATCCTTGTACGGGAGACTGACGAAAGTTGCGTTGTCTTTCGGTTAACAAGTGCCGTTTGTGTATGTGTACTTTTCATGGGGTGCATTACCTGAAACATTGCACATTTGATCATGTGGAGTGGATAATTGTTCACCAGAAATAAAGTCTCGATTTTGTTTTGCATTCCTCAGTTTTGGCCATCGGTACTAGATTCGAGAAGCTTGGCTTTTAACCCAAGCTCTTCTTTCCGGTCAGATCCTCACACCCCGTCTCGGATGGGGTTGATACAAACCCCTCTATAATCTCCAAACTAATCGTCGCACGAAAACGAAAGAGGCGTCATCGGAAAACGCTCGATGAGTCGTGCCAGAAACCACCCCAAAAACCTTATCCCCCAAAAGTGACGTCACTAGGGGGGGTCTATTTTTCACAACTGACTTGATGTTTTTGGCTCTGGGAAGTTCATTTTGGGGGAGATTTGAAAAACAAAAATTGTTTGGAGTCAGAAAAGAAAAATGAAAATCGACCATTGCCCTAAAATGTTTGCCCACCTAAAAATCAAACTTCTTATTTCAAAATTTTGACTATTGAATTTTCCTCAATTTTTCTTTTTTATTGGGTAGAGCGGACCGCAAAACGTTTTTGGAATTCAAATTGTTCCTGTAAAATACTTAATTTAGCCAGAATCTTCGATTTTAGCCATAATGGTGCAATATGCAAAACTAATCCGTCATCAAAAACGGAAAAAAAATTATCTGGTACCTCCCTAAAGATACGCAAACGCTGAAAATTGCATTAAAATACTTTTATCCGCTGAAGCGTGACGGCTGGTTAAACTGTGACCGTGTAGCCTGCGTCTTGCCAGGCTCCGAGCTACTGCTCGCTTGCTGCACGAGTCTCATACCTGAATACCTGTATTCGACGTTACAAACTCCAACGTGAAAGAGCGTGGTTACTAACGGACAGCGCCGCACCCCACAAACGTGCGCCATCGTGTCCCGAGTCAGAGCCTCGCTTCGCCGCCAAGGTGACCCGACGTCACCTCCGGTTGACCCCGGGCGACCCGCCGCAGAGGCACACTCAGCAATCGCACGAGCGCACCAACAACGCTTATCACAGCCGGGCACAGTTCCCGCTGCCGCCGCCAGAGCGTCCGCGCCTCCGGTCACTACCGGCGAACTCGCGTCGTCGCGCACCACTGGGTACGGGCGCACGCAGGCACGACACAGCCTCCTTACAAAACTTGTCTGAAGGTGACCTAACTTGACGTTGACTAACTCGTTGATCCTAAACGACCTGACCTGAAAAGTTTCACACAACATGCCAAATCGATGTGGGGAAAGGGAATGCCAAATGTCGGCGAGCTGTCCCGCTCCGTTCTTTCACTATCCACGGAAAACCTTACGGGTGGGGCATATCAACCCCTCCCCCCGAGACAGAGTGGGTTAATATCTATACATTCAAAATCGATTTAGTCTGGACGGGGTGTGACGAGAAGAATGGAAGAATTGTGGGAGCCGCCATCGGTTTTATGTATAGCCCAGTTGTGTATGTATCGTCCTTGTCCGTGATCAGAAATGTATCCAAGTATGTTATCAGAAATGTATGTATTTGTTAATTGGACGGGTCACTTCGGGTCACGGATGATTTTATCAAAGGATGGAAGTCATTGAGAAACTGAAAATAAGCGTCCAGTGATTTTGAAATTATCATGCAACGTCCAGCTGTTCGATGGTTGTTCTCTGTCGACCATGACTCAGTGCCTTGATAAGTGCAATGAATTGACCTTTTCCTAGTAATTGATGTTGGTGCAGGAGATAGAAGCATTACACTACTGCAGTGGTGCAATGTGCGCTGGCGACAACACGTGCTTTTTACCCGGAGACGAAACCGGGTAGGATACAAAAGCATAGGAAGTGATTAAACACACACACACACACGCGCGCGC